>OMLB01026413.1:0-23098 GCA_900302555.1 Myripristis jacobus | reverse complement strand
CTGGACACAGCTGTTTTCACAGAATAACAGAAGAGCTAGTGCAGGATCTGAATTCCCAGTACGAGTTGGGGACATCATGATTATGTTTCTCCACCGTGAAAGGACAATGTCACAACAGCACGGAAACACCGTTTTCAAGCATTAAGGCAAGCAAAGCAGCTTCAGTTACTTCACCACATGGGTCCTGTCCTGATGAGGCGTCAGTCTGTCAGTCAAAGATACCGTGTGCATTAGTGCCACTCCAGTATTCAGAGACTGGAATTACCTTCGTGTAGCAACTCTCCAGTTTCATTTTTGCATTTTTGAACATGAATATGAGTGAACTGGAGAACACTTAGTTAGCCTTGAATTCTAAAATACCAACCCATATTCTGTACACAATTATGCAGCTGATATTTGCGTCAGACAGATACGATCACGACTATGGACGAGAAGTCAAAATAGGACTAATATGGACTTTTAAGATTAAGGTTAAGGTTGAGGGAATGGTTAAGTTCAAGTTCAAGCTTATTTACAGTGATTATTCACATTTACAGTTTCAAAGTGCTATACAGGTTCACAGTTTGTAGAAAATAAAATGACACTTCCTGATGTGATGTGCCCTCATAGCAGACAAAAAAAAAAGCCCAAAAGGCAAAATGGCAAAGATGTTTCACACCCTAAGGAAACATAATAATTCTAGACTGACAAGCCACTTTGTGTAAACTACAAAAAATTCTCACTGAAAATCTGAGATACTGCATAGAAACTAGAAACCTTTAAGACGGAAATTGAGCCTGGGTCGTAGGAGCTGAGGGAAAACTCATTTACGGATCCAAACTCCACAACCTTTCACACTCTTTCAAAGTCCTTTCATGGTGAGAAACATTTTTCTGAAATTTCTCGCACGTAGCTCATTATTTGCATTTTAGAACATCATGCACATTTCATAAAAATTTCTTCGGGACAAGTAGCCATCCAGAATCCTCACCTTTGCCATAATATCAGCATAAGACATATAGAGGTGGTCGACATCGAGTTTACTGTAATGAGACGACAAAACACAAAACAGAGGCCATGGTGAATCTCACTGAGCGGCAGGTTGTAAACATTGGCCTTAGACGAAGTGGCGCGAGTCGCTCTTACGTCTTTTCCGTGAGAGCCGTGCGACTGAAATGCAGAATCAGCTGATGAAGGGGGTCGGGCTTTAATTCTGTCTCCTCTTCCTCTTCTTCCTCTTCCTCCATGGCTTTCTAATTGTGACAAAGTGAATGGTAAAAACTGCTAAAAACACCACGGGGAACATGCCACCATGCACAAGACGGGTTAGGGCAGACTATCTCACCGATAAATCATCAATCATCTTGTCCTCAAATGAGTAACCTTCAGTCTCTAACCAGTTGCGCTTGTATCCGTCCAGGAACATGTTGGACGCCCTGTGACTGAGGAGGAGATCATTCAGACTTACGACTGGTGGCTCACAGTGAAAATGGCTGATGTGTTTGCTTTGAATTTGACTGTGTTTCCATATGTATGGGTGGAGTCATTACCTGGGGATGTTGTAGAGCGGGGTCATCCTGAAACAGGCCACCACCGCCCTGCGACGCTGCTTGGACAGGAGTTTGTGCCACACCATCTTCTTCGACTTAAAGGGATGCTCCGTCTGAAAGGAGCAAACAACTCAAAATGGGTTTTACTGGATGAAACACTTCCTGAGCATTTATGTTAAGGAAAGATGACTAGGTATGTTTGCCTTTGTTCACTTAACACAAAGTCACATGTGGAATCTGCACAACACGATCACAGTTTTCAGCTGTCGATCACTGAGGAACTCCACTGGGAGGGGAAAAAGCTCTTATGCTAGAGGCTTCAAATGACAGCAAAATCTAACTGTCTGAATTTTAAAACCCAGAAATTATAGAACGTGACATCAGTAAACAAGGATGGGACAACTTGGAGAAGCTACAAACAAGTCCAGCTGACCACGATTCAACTCCATGTGGATGACAGAACACTATTCCGTGGTGAAGCCGCACTTTGTTATTTAAGCTGATGAGAAAAGTGTATTTTTCATAAAAATTTGCAGAGCACAGGTTTAAGAGACTTACTTAATGGCACTTTGACGGTACTTGCTCAGTTCACTTTATCTGGCAAGATTTTCCCAGCCACCTAGAGAACTTTTCTGCCAGAGAAGCCCACTTTTCTAATAATTGGAGGAGGATGTATACTCACCACCTCAATGTGGTAAAGGACAGCAGACACTTCTTGCACCCTTTTCACCACCTTCTCAGGGTCCTCAGCATCCTCAGCCTTCCCAGACATCTCCTTATATAGAGACATCTGCCAGCGCATCGCGGGGTCCTCCACCTGGAACCAAAGGGCAAATACTCAGCACGTACTGCACAGCACACAGAGAAGTTTCCATGAATCACTATTTATTCTCTTCCTTCACATGTAAAACCACTGAAGAGGCGCACTCACCTTGCCCTGCAGATGCAGATTGTTCTGCAAGAACTCCCTCACCTCCTCATCTGTGTCTTTCTGCAAAGGAAGATGCCAGGATACAGAGGGCATTCACCATTCATTCATTCATTCATTTAACACAAGAAGAACACAAGAACAATGACATATGTTTGAAGGTTTTAAGGCATTCTATATTCCAGTCTCTCTTCCAAAGAAAAAACCGACCTTCAGCAATGTAAGAAAAACAATATCTCAAGATATCTTTTTGTTTTTCCATGATGGGTCACAAATACAGCGAGTGAGTGGGTTGTAGTCACGACACAGTACCAGTGAGTATCTGATTTTGGCAAGATTGATGAGCTCCTGGTCTGCAGGGGAGCACATGTTGAGGCCGATGGGGAGCATCTTCTTCAGCGCCGCCACGATGAGGGAGGTCTGCACAGAGTAGCGATCCCCCCGCCGCTTCTTCTTGGTACGCTCCTGCTCCGAACCTCCAGACTACGGAGAGGAAGGAAAGGTCAGATTGATCCACCAATTTATCACTGCCTCGTCTACATGCTCCCATGCCTGAAACGTTAAAAATTAATGTTTGGAAAATCTTTGGTTTAAGGTAGCTTTTTCAGATGAAAGGCTTTTGATATTAATTATACAGAATGAGGTGAAGTACAATTAACTCTAACATAGAACATAATGGAATACTGATCAAATGAGATGGCAAGAGAAAATGATATGTGCCCCTTCTTTATCTGAGTGATATTCTTGGCAACACCACAACATGCTGAAGATGAAGTGGAAAGTGGAACAACAACTGGGATGAAAATCAAACAGATCTACAGCTACTTTTCCCAAACTCCGAGCCTTCACATGTCAGAAGCGTAGCTTGAACCGCCGTGGGGTTTTAGGTGCCTCATTGCTGCGTAAGCTACAGTAGTTACACACAATGCAGCCTCACTGTTAGTAGTGCAGTGGCCAGATAGGGCAGATCCTATCTTTTGCACAGCACACAGAACAGCACAGTCTGTGGGGTCAGCTCCATCGCCCTGGAGCTCTTCTCACATACTCCGGTTCTGAGGCTGCCGATGCTCATTACTGACTGTTGTCTGGCCTCACATCACGCCCTCTGCCCTGTGCATGTATGTGTGTGTGTGTGTGTGTGTGTGTGTATGTGGGTGTTTGCGGTAAAAAAGTGCTCTTTATTGGGCAGAGGGAGGTGTTGTTATGATCAGGTAACAGAAGCTCACTACAGTAATGCCCATCTGGTAGCCAAAGAGCGGAGGTTTTCTCACTCAGCAGTCTATCTGTCTTGCAGCAACAATAAAAAAAACAAAAAAAACATCCATCAAACAGTGATTAGATGTTCAATGATTTAAATAATTTAATGGTGTCAATGAATTAGACATGAAGAAACAGTACAAGTTAGTAAATATGATAAGGACCCGTCTAGGGACGCTCAATTCTATTCCCCAACAAACCTAGCTATGCTATCAATGGAGCGAGTGAATCTAATGATGAGGGCAGGGGATGGTGCGGATTTTTGGTATGCACATGTAGAGAAAAGAGGAGGGCGATTAAGAGTTCCCCAGCGCAGGAATCTTTATCACCAAAGCTGAAAGAAATCCAAGCGTCAACAACAACCAGACTACAACATGACAGACGGCACAATAGCATATGCTCCAAACTGTCTCCGACAGGGACCATCTGAAGACAAACTCTGTTTATTAATGAAACATAGACAGGGTGATGGCACTCGGCTGCAACAGTGCGCACTCAAATCAGTCACAGAGCAGCTGCTTAACCGAGTGCCATGAAACCTCTCTGTGTGAAAAAAAAAAGAAAAGAAAGAAAACTGGGGTCAGTGAGCGAGGAGCTCTGGTGCAGGGACTCCATGGGAGAGCTTGATGAAATGCCTCCCCGTACTCAGGGTGCCATGCGGTCAGCACAGCGCTCGTGCACAAACACAATCTAACCTCTCCATCTCCGGCCTAGTGGCCCAGCGTCCAACCCCGACAGGACATAAGGAGAAAACACAGTTAGCAACACTCCTACTTCTGGCTTAAGACTAAGGACAGCCGCTTATACTGTTTTTCTAGGCCTTCAGAAAGGAGTGAGACGTATTGCTCATGTAAGCATCAATGTCAATGTAAAATTAATGAATACTTTTGCATTTACATTTTAATCATTTAGCTGATGCTCTTATCCAGAGCAGCTTACAATGAGTGAAAAATGAGTGTACAATGAGTGTGAGATTAGACACCAAAGTAAAGTAGAATGATGTGGGATGTACAAGTGGGAGAAAAGGAAATCTTATGTGTGTAACCTCTCTGCATCCTTTCCCTGCTAGGAATGGGAGGTTAGTGAATTATTCGTTATTATTCATTATTAGAGTTTAGTTTCTTAATGTGTTACAGATTAACGTATGGAGTTAAGTATTTAAAACATCTTATTCAATAATGGAAGACTATATTTCTTATTATTTGGCCATAGGCTACGTCTGCCTGTCCTCTCTCACCTTGCTCATCTTGCTCTTGCTGTCAGCGGTGAGGAAGGACATGTTGTTGATCTCGTTCATCACCACAAAGTTCTGCTCTTCTCTCTTGAAGTTCTGTGGATGAACAGGGAGAGAAACGTGCTGGGTAACTCATGAGCAAGGGAAAAAAAAAAAACACCTGACGACAGCTGACGGGAGGACAAGACACTCACATGAGATTTGGACCAGAAAATGAAGACCTCTCCAACCATCCTAAAGAGTTCTTCTGCATCCGGGTCTGGACACGTCAACCACCTTGCCCTGGACAACAACAGCAATGGATTAACTCAAATTAAAAAACAGCAAAAGAACAACATACATATTTACTACTCGCATCAGCATATAATATTAATTATAACATTAATGATAACTGTAACATTGCTGATACATACAATACCAGTAATAATAATACTAAAGAAACAGAGTGATGCAACATAAATAGGACTTCAAGCAAATAAATTGGCAACTAATTAACCAACAATAAAGAATAAATAAATAAACAAACATTTAAGAAGAACAAGAAGAAGAAGAAGATGAAGATGAAGATGAAGAAAGAGAAGGAGAATAAGAACAAGAACAAGAGCAAGAAGGAGACGGAGAAGAAGAAGAAGTGCATGTGGTGTAGTGAGGCGGGAGGCCTTGTACTTTGAGTACAATCATAGTAAAATAAGATCTCTGGTTCAATCCCCACAACAAATGATGTTGTAAAAATGAAAGAGTGACAGCTATAGATTATGCATTAATGCAAGAGCAGTACTCTGCAGTACTGTGCAGAACTGTGCAGTACTGTGCAGTGAGGCAGGAGTCAGATCAGCTACCTGTTGTTGTCCACGTAGCGGATGAGCAGCGGGTACAGGGCGTACAGGTCACGACACAGCACAGCAAACTCATCTCTGATGGTCCCGTCTTCACTGTCCACCTCCGTCTTGCCCTCCATGCGCAGCTGCTCCTCCTCAGCCACCACCTTCCCCGAGCGCTTCTTCAGCTTCTCCATGGTGGGTATGAAGTGGGACTTCAGCATCTCTGGCTTCGCCCTGCTCACAATGGGCTGGGCAAACACTGGACAAAGAGCACACAGGAGTCAAAGGTAGTCAAGCTGCACAATTTTATTTAAAAAAAAATGTAATGCAAAATTCCAGCTCACTGACCTGCTAATCTCTTCATCCAGGAAGCCTCATCTATACCCAGGTTGTTGACCACGATCTTCATGATGCTACCCAGCAGCTGGTTGAGCTGCTCGGATGTGACAGACGTGCAGATCTGGCCCTCCTGTTCAGGGAAGTTCTCCAGGCCTCTCTCCCACCAGCGGGGAAGGTAGTTACAGAGCATGGGCAATGTGATCTCAATCACATGGGGCATCTCCGTGTAGCGAGCCCCAGATTCAGCCAAGTCACTGATCTCCTTCATTAGGATTTCCAGTTCTGGGATGTCAGGGCACAGCTCCTCTACTTGGTTAGGAAGGCCCAGAACTGAGGGAAGAGAAAGCAGCCGATAAGCAGAAACAAAAGATAAGGGGATGTTGAATTATTCACACATCCTTATGACTTTACATCCAGTGAAATATTCAGTTGGTGTATTGGGAGGAGACAGAACGCTAAAACCCACTAGATCTCTCTCTGGGTGTCTTGGTGGTGTAAACAGAAAATGCATTGAACTCGTTGAGTATTGGCTCGAGGAACGCCACCGGCATCGCAGCAGCTAGATGGGCTAAACACTCGCCGAGAGCCGGTCGCTGTCTGCACAGAAGAAGAACGCCACAGAGCAATCTCAGAAACAGTCAACGCACAATCAGAGACAACCAGCATGAACAGACAATCAGATCCCAAAGGACTGCAAAGTGGGGCAGGAAACTAAATGTTCCTGCTGGCAACAGCAACAGTTTATTCTCCAAATTCAGAAGCCGCTTGTGGCATTTCACATGACAACTGGACATTTGGAACAGAATATGACCTCAAAAAAGTTTGATTACTTAATTACAAGTACTTTGTGGTAATAGTAACAGCATTAGCAGTGCATTCATAAACTAATAGAGGTATCTACTCACTTCTCTGCATGTGGGGTCTTGACAGTGCCCAAGGAGTAGATACTGCACATTATACGGTAGCAGGAAATCTGCAGGTCATCCACTGAGAATGCAGAGGAGAGAGGTAAAGCGTTAGCACTGAATGAGTCAAAGAGCAGTAAAGGCCAGATGTTGAGGCACCGAATTAGAGGAGAGAAGTGCTTCACTCACAAATGACGTCATCTCCAAACTGGTGCTGGGCGATGTGGTCAAACAGCGAGGTGAGGACGGGCAGCAGGGCAACGGTGGTGTAGTTGATGTTCTGTGATACACCTTTTACCTGAATGCAGACACATGCAAATAGCCAGACATCAGCTCACGAGGAAGATTTTCAAGGACACAAAGTAAGAAACAACCTGTGGTGCCAGAGGCTGTTCCTGACCTGGTTGCGACTGGACACTTTGCCCAGTTTCAGATTCTCAACCATCTTCTCAATGTCGTCTGCAGCGCTCTCAAAGAACTGGCGCAGACCGGCCTTCACAATCTCAGGGCCTGATTTCATCACAGTCCTTGGAGAGAGAGCGAGGAAAGGGAATACACAAAGAAGCGTCTCATTTCAGCTGACATCATCATGGATTGCTTGAATGCATACCCACTGGGATGTGATATAAATAGACTGTGGACCCTTGTTACCTTGCATCCAGTGATCGCGACAGGATGTGCAGACAGTTGACCACTGCACCTGCATCCGTTCCTGATGACAGCACAATAAAAGGTGTGTTATCGCAGCTGTCCTACAAATCCAATTTCTATGATAGCTGCATCAGTTTACTGCAATGGTCATATTCATTTAGAATACAAGAGGAACTCATTATAATAGATCTTTTTGAGAAAAAGAAAACACTGTGTTCATTTCCATGTTAGAAAACCTCGACCAAAACCAGTGCAACACAGTTAACAACAGTAACCATTCATTTTTACTCATCACAGATATCTCATTTAATTGAGATAACTAAAACAGTTTAAAATATTAATGAATACTTCTCAATATCTGTAACGTTATTGATAATGTGTGGTATATCCTCTTGGAATAACTCACTCCTAAACTGTAATAACCACTCCAACACTTTCAACACTTCAATCTTTTTCAAACAGCAGATTATTTATGACAGTGAATTTTTTGAGTATTGTGGTCACATGGTACTGGTAAGCAAGGGCGGGGGGGGGTTCAAGATTTGAATCAGTCTGAGGGCAAAGACTCAGTGTGGCGTGCCTTCCAGTGTCCAGTGACCAGTTACATACAGGTGATTGGATCTAAAAACTCTTACAGACACATGGTGGTGAATGAGGAGGAGAATGAGGATAAAGCAAATGCTGCCTAAAACCAGCCAGGCTCTGAACACGTCACAGAGCTGCAGTGCAGAACCATCTGTGAGTGCCTGACACCATTACAGTACAAACACTCATGCTCACTTTCTGCAGTTTACAAGGGACAATTTGAGATTTTGTTTCCAGGCCTAAAAAAAAGCTCACAAACACCCAGAAGAACACCAGGCTGCAGAAAACACCAAAGCCGAGCAGAAGCAGAGCTAAAGGGAGAGAAGAGTTAGAGGGAGGGGGAAAGGGTCCAGCGAGGAGGGAGGTAGGAATGGGAGAGTGGAAGGATAAAGGTGAATTTGTGGTACAATGCTGATTAGTATGGCAACATGAAGAGAGAAGAGAGAACGAGCCAGAAAGAGCGACAGGAAGAGAGACAGGAAGACAGATACAGAGGGATCGAGATGGTGACAGGGCAAAAACACCACCATGCAGGTTCCTTACCAAAAAGAGATACTCTGTGTCTCACCAAAGCAGCCAACTTACAGAAGATACTGAGGTAAGAGGAGAAAAGAGGAAAGGGAGAGGGAAAGGGAGGGAAGATGGGAGGGAGACAGGGCAGGAAGGACGTTTGAGGTGACACCAAAGCAAAAGGGAGGTCAAGGGAATTAAGGATATTGCATAGAAGAGTAGACAGAGAGAGATGAAGAGACATGGAAGAAGGGATATTGAGAGGGAAGAGGACAGACACTATCACACGCAAAGTACACTGCTAAAGGTACATGGTACAGAGTTAAGGCCAAATTATTCAGAGAAGAATAGAGTTGTTCTGAAGCTCTGCAGTGCCACCTACCTTGCAATCATCTCCTTCTCCTTGTTGGAGGAGTGCCCTCCACTACCCAAGACTTTAGCAGGAGTAGAGAGGAAATAGAGGCAATGGTTCTTGAAGTATTGATTTATCAGTGGCAAGAGAATCTGGAAATAACCATCAAAGAGTAAATAATCATTGTAGACAAAACAGAAACGAATAAGCAGCGTGTATGCACAACATGTGAGTTTAGAGGTGCTGCTAATGGCAAGAAAAACTTCAAAGGCTGTAAGTGTGTAACCACACACTGACAACCAGGGCAATGGAATAATTTTCATGTTATGATTGTAACGAGTTATATGCTTTGAACCTGATAAAGCTCCAAGCAAAAATGCATGGAATAGAAAATGTCTCCCTCTATGTTCATCACCATGGGCGGCAAAGTAACATAGAAAGCAGGGAAGCCAATTTTCACCAAGAGGATCAGGATTCAAACCAGTTTAACAAATTTTGCAAGAATCTGTCTTGCTTAAGAGTCTTTGAGCAAACCTGTAAATCCCTACCAGCTTCATGGGTTTAAGTGTGAACTTAAAAACACATCACGTATCTCACCTTGGCAAAGAATTTGATCTCCTGTTCATGCGGTGATTTCTCCACTCTGCCGCTGCTGACCACAGCCTCTGTCAAAACCAGAAAAAAATCGGTCCTCAGTCCCAAAGGAATCATAGAGCACATGCCTACTCTATAAAATTCTCTGCACCAAGAAGAAGCTGGTTAAAGTCTCCTGTGTCACAGTACCCAGATGGGCGATAAATTCCTGCGCAATGTCCATCCACTTGAGAAGCTTCTGGAGGAAGCCATAGGCAAAACGCTTCTCAATGGAGGAAATGTCCTGCTCCATGTCCTTCAGACCCCTGAGGAGAGAATGAAAAGGACATGTGAGTAAGAACTGGAAATACCTTGAATCTTTGCTAAAATTAATAACTGTAGCATGGAGTCAACAAATGTTTACCTTGTCACGGCATATCCGTTGAGCTGGAGGAACTTCAGCAGGTCCTGGGCCTTCTCTCTGTCCCTGGCCTTCTCCTTGGCCGTCAGGGTGTCATAGGGCACGAGCAATGGGTGGGTACCACCACCTAAGAGAGACAACCAAATTATTTTTTAAAATCAACAGACTTAGAACCAGCAACCATAACTGGGATCTTGGCGGGGGAGAGAAACCGGTCTTACCTTTAGCTTGCAGCTCCATCTTCTTCTTCCGGCCCCAGGTGTTGTGGTAGTTCTCAGCCAGCTGCTCTGCCATTGACTGCAGAGAAAAGGTGAGAAAATGTCATTGAAATCAATTGGCTGAGCTGCTGCAACGGGACTAACCCAAACGTTTTATGAAACATTACAGCATACCTGCAATTCTCTGGAGAGGGCCATTCCTGAGATGTCCACCGGCTGAGGGCTGTAGCCGTGGCTGGGGTCATAAGTGGCCTGCAGACAGAAAAGACCGGCTGTAATTCCTAAACAGTTAATGCCATATTTTTGCTCAACCCCTTAAATTAAAGCTGAAAGTCTGCACTTTAATCATATCTTGATTACTCCATTTCAGATCCACTGTGGTGTACAGGGGCAAAATTATGAATATTGTGTCACTGTCCAAATACTTATGGACCTAAATGTATGCCTTATTATTTTCTCTCTCTTTCTAGTCCTGGGGGTTCTGCTGAGTTCTATACTTAAGCTTTGTTTTTTCATGTTAACAAATAACATTTTGTGAAGACAACAAGGGGGATGACAGGTGAACGGGGTATATGACTTTTAAGGTCTATTTACACCAAGCCCGATTTTTTGCACGAAAAAACGTGCAACGCAAGATTTTAAAGAAAGCAATGCAATCTTTTAATTCCTTCAGTCAAAGTACACCTAGTGTTCAAATGTGGTCATGGTAGTGCCTACTGGTGGTTTCCAATATGAGTGGGGCTGGAGAACAAAGAAAGGGAGGTATCAAACTGAAAGGAATGTTTGGGGTGTACAGAGAAAGGAAACCAGGGAGCAGAGAGAGGAGTTTTGATTTATACCTCTTAAGGATATATAGTGATTCTTAGTTTGAGAATCTGTGTCATGACTGAAGGAAAAGTTCCCATGAGCTGAGGATCTACAAAACAAGAGCAAAGGCTGCAGAGCTGAGACTTTTTTGTTGGTTTTCCTTTTTGCAATGCATTGTTGTTTTTGAGTTCTATTTTTTCATTTTGAAGGGGATTTCTTTTGCCAGTGGATTTTATAATAAAGGATTTTTGAGTTTTCATGGACATTTGAGTGTCTTATAGACATTTAAAGGGACATTAAAGTTGAATTAAGAAGAAACTGACATAACTTGCATATTTCTGTGAAGTACCATCACCTGCAATGTGCCAGGCTGGGTGGCATAACATCACCAAACGAATAATATCCTGAGCTTTCTGTCACTGTTTCTGGATATGCTGGTTTCCTCTGCTGTACCTGAGCAGTTTGCGAGATCTTGCGTGTGGTGGCCTTCTTCTCTACTTCTGCCTCCCCGTCCCTGGCTTTCTCCAGAGTCCACTCCCATGCCAGCATGGCTTTAATAGATTCTTTGATGGGCCATCGATAGATCTCCTTGTCCTGAACCACAAAGAAAAAGAATTTAAAAGTTAACAGTGAGACTCAACTGGTGCTGCATGAAGTGGATTTGTAAAGACACAAAAGCCTATGAAATCAGACATGATGATCAGAATTTAAATCACTTTTCACCAAGCACAATGGATACACAAAAAATTGATCTGGCTAGTTTACACTGCCTCATTGCAAGACAGGTATAGAGCAGAGAACTGACACAAGTGCAGGATGAAAAAATAGCAAAACCTCGCATAAGAAAACCTAACATAACTATATAGTCCTTAATACATGACAATAGACAAAGCAAAAACCCATTCTAAGTATGTGTGCAAAGCCTAGTTGAAGTAGCATCAGCATAGTCAGAAGGGCAGAGTCAGGTTAGACTGATGATGAAAAGCCTGATTGGTTCAGTGCCCTTGTGCAGGTTAGCATGACTCAGACTGACAAAACAACAAGACGATTAAAGCTCATCACCTTTTCAGAGAAGGTTTTGTACGGCCGAAGCATTGGGTGGGTCTTGCCGTTCTCATCTAACACCTCTCCATAGGTCCAGTTGTTCTGAATCTGTAAATTGTTATGTTCACAGACACAGTGATTTAATTGCACTGGTGCTTTGAAATATTAAATCTGGAACTCATTTACATGGGATGATGGACAACTTCCATTAACTGACCTTTTCAAAGGCCCATTTGTCATGAGTATGCTCTGCATACTTGTTGATGAAGGGATCCAATCTCTCTGGGATGATAGTGCTGTGAAAAAATAAACTCACATTCTAAAATTCTACACACTGTGAATCCTGTAAAATACTGCGTGACACTTAACGTTGCAGTGCATTCACTATAGTGCACTAACCTGCGACTTATCATATGGAAAAAAAATGCAAATATACAGTAATACTTAGGTTATATGTCCACTCAGAGGCTCTTTTCACAGCATCTTTTTCTCATTAACGTCATTGGAAACTAAACACAGCTGCAAGTTCCTACAGGGTTCCTACACATTTTCCATTTCAAAATTCCATTCTTTTTGTCTTTTTGTCCCAGTACTCACTTTGTGGTCTCCACTGGTTTGGGATCAAAGTTGCCCTCAGCATCTACAGAGGCCTTCTTCTCAGTGTGGGAAGAATAGCTGGCATCCACATAGTCCGGAGGGATGGCTCCTGCTATAGCACAGATGCAGGGCATGGCGATTTTGAAGAGCTCTGCATCAAATTTCTAGAGTTCAGACAAGAGAAGAGGTGACGTTAACATGCTGAAGCCCTAATCCCTGTGCAGCAGTATAAAAAAATACTGAATGTGGACAACAAGAGTGTCAGCTCTCACCTTGTGTGCCAGAGACTCAAAGATTCCCCAGAAGAGTTTACGTGAAAGATGCAGCTCCTCCTCTGAGGTCACCCCAAAGTTTGCCCAGCCATTAGGCAGGCAGTAGTACTTCCAGCAGCGCTCGTAGTGATTGGTCAATAACTGAAACAAGCAAAAAAATAAATAAATAAAAATAAAAAAGAGGGAAATATTTTTGAATTTAGTAGTAATCCATATTGCACTGGGCAATCATTGCTGCTGATTATATTTGTATGTAACGGTAAAGCATGAACTCAGTCACACTTGTAAACCATACACCTCCCCAATATTTCCAACAAATACAGTCTACTTAAATTGACACCATTTGTTTGTTGAACCCAACAGTTGTTCACAGTTCTTACGGCTTTTTTTTTCTCTTTTTCGTAATGTTTGTATTGCTTATTTCACATTCCATTGGTATGCTTACATTCTATTTGTCATTTTTTATGAGTTCTGACAAACTACATTATTTCTGATGCTGCAGTGACCGAATTTACCCACAGGAATCAATAAAAATTCATCCTATCGTACTTTAAATCAATACAATTTTTCTGGTCACCTGGCATATTGAATCCATGCTGACAAATGAAAGGTCAGAAAATAAGAAAAGAAAAGAAAAGAAAAGAAAGGGCTGTCAAACCTTAAGAGGCATCTTGGCATATTCATTGAGGATGGGCACATCAAACACCAGCCTCCTAAGCAGATGCTGCAACATGGAGGGACGAAGGTATCTGCAAATATGCAGAGTAAATATTATATATATAAAATATATATAAACACCTCTGCTGAAATCGTCAGCACTACTAAATTAACATTTAGGTAAGTTATTTGGTGTCAGATCTTTCAAGAGACAGAACATGAGGTGATGGACTGACTTGCAGAGGGACATGAGGCACTCCTCGATGACGTCCCTCTGAGCCTTGGTGAGGGCGCGGCCTCGGGACAGACGGTAGATGGTGTGCAGCATGGAGTCGATCATGATGGCGCGGTGGTCCGTGCCAGCAAACAACGGGGCACATTTAGTGAGCAGAGGCAGGACAGCAGAACACAAGTAGCGGTTCAGCGCCAAGGCCATTTCAGTGGTACTGAATGCCACCTACAGCCAGAGAGGAAGACCGATAGACAAACTTTAGATCGCTGTCTGCATGCACTTCTCTTAACAGTATAATGCTTAAGATTTCTAGAGTGCATTTGAGAATGTTTCACTGTATTTGAATAATGGGCAACATGAGAATGAACTAAAAGCGTGTCAGTGGTAGAGCAGGACGGAATCTGGGGTGGGAGGCTATTCTAGAGCCAGGGAGCAGTGACAGAAAAAGCCTGGTCACCTTTGGTTTTGATTGGGGAACTGAGAGGAGCTGTAAAGAGGATGACCTAAGTGAGCAGGGGACAGAATATGGCTATGGGGACTCTCTCTGAAATCTGTGTGCTTACTTACCGTGTCCAGGGAGGCTGAAGCCCTCATGTCAGGCAGGAAGCCAACCTCTAGCACGTGGAGCAAGAAGTCCTGGTTTTCAATGCCATACACTCTGTCAAGGAACAGCACCATGGAGGCCTTGTGGTCTGGCACAAAACTGGCAGACATCTTGGGCTCAACAATGTGACCATCTGGAATCAGAACAGAAAAAACACACAGATGATGTTACATAAAAACATATAATGATTGCCAAATAATACCTTTTCCCCACAAATGTTTTTATCATGTTCTGAGCCAAACCTTTGCCATAAGCAGGGATCTGCACAGGCAGGCTGATGACTCCCACCAGGTCCTCGATGGGCACCAGAGACCTCAGGATGGCCCTGATCCTTAGGGCTTCACCCTTTCCTGCTTGAATCAGCTGCAGACATGAACGTTTAAGACATATGAGATCTTAAATAGCTCTTTCAAACCTAACGACCGCTCATCAGCCACCCACCACTGTCCCTGGAGGCTTAAGAGAAATCAGTGGTGTGAAAAGCCATTCAACTCACATGCATCTCCGGGGCGCAGCGGCCCAGCAGATCAATGAGGGCTGAGTAGAAGGACATGATGGCATTTCCCAGATGGACACGGTTCTCCTCCTGCTGTTCCTCACCGCCAAACCTTTCAATCAGAAAATGAGGAACAAAAAATTAACTGTGTTTGAGAAATGTGACCCTACCTGGAAAATTATTCCTTTTCTGCTTTTTGTTTTTGTGTGATATATGTAAGCACTAGAAGATTCTAGAGTAGTGATATATGTACTGAAAGTATGATAAGGTCAATTCCTTGCATAAGCACACCTGGACAATAAATTTGATTCTGATTATTCTGATTATTTTAAAGCTGAATGAACCTGTGTTCAGTGCAGTTGGTCACAAATGGGTGGGTAAAGGTAAAGAGCTTGTAGAAGCACAAGATAAACCTTCCATTTCCTATTTAAAAGACCTTACACACACGTCATATATATGGTGTCATTACTTACATGAACCGTCTGTCTTTTTTGACAGTGGGTCCATCTCTGGCGGGGTCCTCTGAGATCTTGATCGCCTCCTCGATGGCGGCCAGAAGGCCATTGCCTCCCTCTCCTCTCAAGGCCGGACCAAAACACTCGGGACGACGGATTAGCAGACGGACCACAACATTGGCATTCTCTTCCACACTCTCCCCTGTAATCATTAGAGAATGTTATTAGCGAAAATTATTACAAGCAACACAAAACCATGTAGGCAATCAATACTGTGTGCAAAGTGGCCAACCGTTGACGAAGACAGCAAAGCGGAGGAAATCCAAGTATCTCTCTCCTCCACAGGGGTTCCAGCCAATGTCTGGGTAGCCCTTAGATAGAAGCATGGGGCACATCTGCAGCCCACAGCCTGCCAGGTATGTTACCACCTACATCACCATGCACATAAAGGACAGACCAAGAGAGCACATGAGACAACATGTCCTTTGCTAACAAGCCTTTCTCAGATTTCTTTAGTCTCTTTATTTCTATTTTCTCCAACCATCTCCAGGTCTTGCTCTTGCAGAGCCAAGGCCAGCTCATTGTTGTCGATGCAGGAGGCAGCAGCAACATCCAGAGGGGTTGAACCGCGCATGCCTACAAAAAGTACAAATACATTAAACCTCTATACGTTTATTTATTAACACATAATGTACAAGATAGGAACAAGTGAGTGGAACCGGTGGTCGACACTGACCCAAGCCAATGCCACTGTTCTGCAGCAGGTAGCTCAGATGGTCGAACATGGAGCGCTGGTTCTGACGGCTGATACGGCAGAAGTAACACAGGAAACGGCAGCAGTTGGTCACCATTTGGGGGAAACGAATCTCCTGGAGAGAGGAAGTGAAAACTGCTATCAGTTTCACTCTGTCTACTATGGGTTGCTCTCTTTAACACAGTCAAAGACACTGCCTGATGAAGAAAGGGATTTAAGATAAGTGAATGAGTGAATAGAGCAGAGTGTCAATTAAGGGATTCCAGGTATTTAATAGAGAAGAGATCACCTTAGTCTTCTTCCTTTTGGGATTCCACTGAAAACCTCACTACTAAAGAGGACCATTAAATCGCTGCTCTGACATTTTCTATCAAACAGAGTATCTCCAATGGGCCTCCTAATATCCCTCTTTGTGTTGATCTACAATAAAAGGAATGAATGAAAATCAGTCCAGTTACCTTTGAGTCTCCTCCTCCACCCAACACATTGACCATCACCTCCATGACAGTCTCATGCATGCCAAGGGCTCTCATCAGATTAGGATGTTGGTAGAACACCTTGTTGTTCATGATGTTCCTGGAGAAAAAAAATATATATATATAGCAGAATCAGACTCACTCTCCTATTTGCCAAGTACAACAGGTCCTGAGGTAATTTGATTTGATTGCTAAATAGAGCTAGCAAAATACAAGATAATCAAACAATTACAGATTGAGACTGTCATGCAGGATTAAATGTCACAGGAACTGTACTGCAGAGAAGACATAGGCCTAGTGTATGATGCAGGAATAAATGAAAACACACTACAGGCATATGTGAAGAAGCATTGCATTTGTGTAGCCAAATGTGCATGATTGGTAACAGTTGATGTGCAAAGTTCAAGCGCCCCCAACCAGCATATCTTTAATGCTGACTTCACACTGCAATTTTTTTTTTATAAACCTGCACCTCCACCTATCCCATCATTTAAAACTGTTTCTCTCTGACTAACTGATATCCCATTGTTTTACACTTTTAAACGATCCCTCCCCATGTTTGGTTTCACCCCAAACTTCCTATTATGTTCACTGAGTCATTAACCGTTTTCTTTCTTTTCATGTTCTCACATTTGTATCAGAGTGAAAGATAGCAAAGAAAGATAGTCCTCATCCTCATCCTCATCCTCAACCGCTTATCCGGGGAAAGATAGTGGTTAAAGATAGAGGTTTAAGATAATTAATATGAGCTCCGCACTGACCCGATGCTCTGGATCATAAGCCGCTCCTCCTCTGGGCCCATCTGGACGATGAGCAGGGAGCGGATCTGTCCCAGGCACTCAAGCAGGTCCATGGTGTCCTGGACCGACACGGCATTGATGGCGTAGGCCTTGGGCAGGGCTCGGATCAGCTCCCCAAGCCCGTCGTACTGTCTGTGCAGCAAGCTGAACATCAGACGCACCAACTCGGGGTTCTGGATGAACGACTCCTGGGCCCAGTGGATCATTGTGTGGGAGATGAGCTCCTGAAGGGTACCTTGGTGAAGGGGATACAGAGAGGCATGTCTGTTGTTTTCTCATACAGAGGTTTTCAAAGGGGTGTCTTGGGGTCCCCAGAGGTCCTGCAGGGGCCTCGAGGGTATAATCAGCAAAATGGGGAATAGTTTAATTTAACTGTGAGTTAAATGAACTTACAGAAACGCCACACAAAAAACGATCAGTGTTCAAGTATAATATGTAAACAATTTAATACTTAACGCTAATGGTAAAATCACTTCAAATGGGGGCCCATGGCTTAATAAAGGTCAAAGCACTACCCTACAAAGCCAAGGAGCATGAGCATCTGTAAGCAGTGAATCTGAGAAAAGTGGAAAATATATTGCAAATTAGTATTTGTGCACATAATTTTCCTTTTCATATGAAATCTAAAGGCTAAACCTTTGCCTTTCAAAGCACACAAAAAGTAAAATATATTAATGTTAATCTTTTTGTGATTATAAACCCAGTCATCTGTGTAATATTCGATTGGGCAGTTTGGTATAATCTTACTGGGTTTCACTTCCTCCTCAGACTCTGGTTCCTCCTTCTTGCTCGTCCTGCGAAGGTTCTTGACTTTCTCCAGCAGACTGAGGAGCCTGCCGCTGAGCGAGGTGTCCACCTCCTCTTCCTCTGCCTCCTCTTCAATGTGAATTCCTTCGTGCAAAAATGGAATTAAAGTTTTAGACCATAAGAAAAAACATGAACATGCAATAATAACCTAAGCGGAGAAGAAAAACAGAGGATGTTTAAAGAAGTGCTGACCACAGTGAAGTAGAAGGTCTTTGTGGAACTCCTGCAGAGCATCACGAATTTCCTCAGGCACTGGGCAGTCCTCCTCTTCTGGCCAGTGCTTGAAGTTGGTCAGCAAAATCACCTTGAAGAGCGACACAGAAGGGTCATATTTTTGTCTCTCTTCCCTTTTGGTTTGAGATTTTTGGCTCTCTCTAAATATGCCGTGTTGTGCTTTGTGCTGTACTCATGTCATATTTGTGTAACATCTAACAGCTCATCTAATTCAAACAGCACTAAAGTCTGTAGCACAGAGCTGGTTGAAATGGGTGAGAAAGAGTACCTCAAATGAAATTTTGAAATGTGACACAGCCCACTCAAACTGTAAATGTATGTTCTTTGTTCTCTCCAAGACAACTTAAGAAGAACTTTCTCCACAAGGACATAAATATCAATTGTACATTTTTAGTTTTCATGATCACCCAGTATATATTTCTTTCTTCTCAGTTTGTTCTTTTTTTCTCTGTATTTAGATATTACATTGCTTATTTAGCATCACTTTCAAACCCTGTAACATGTTTTGCAGGCATGAAGTAGATGCGTAGTGGTTGGCAACTGGTTTCTAGCTCAGTCATTCTATACAGTACAAGCTCCCTGCCAACAAGCACATACGAGTTTGTACCAATGCCATGCCCAGAATAAAAGTCATGACTTATAAAATGCATGGTGACATAAGTGCCTGCATAAAATACATTAATTCCTAATTGAGCTCTGTCTTTCAAATTTTCCTTTTCTTCTTTTTCCACCCCTGCTCGGATTTATAATTCAACCATATTCATCCAACTGCTTGGACCCTGCTCATTGCCGCTTCCTTTACTTCTATTTCTTTCTTTTAGAAGATGTATGCAGTTCAATCAGCAGAATTTATAATTAATGCAGTGAATGACTCATCACATTGCTGGTTTTAAGTACTGGTGAAAAGCAGCTATACCTGGTCTTGCGGTGGTGAGCGGAACTCGCGAGTCCTGCGTGCCGTCTCAGCAGCACTCATGGTGAAGGCTCTCATCAGCTGGTTGTAGCGCATGCGTTGGTTGCTCTGTATGTTGTGGACAAACTGGTCCGAAAAGGCCACAATGGCCTCCACTCTGTGTCGTAGTTCACAGTCGCAGAAGTACTGCAGCAGGGTGCACATCTGAGAGAGGGAGAATAAGAGAAAAACAAAAGGTTAAGGTGTGTAACATCTAAGAATAGAAAGGTTTCTGTAAAGATTTCTGGAGACAGAACAGCAGATACAAGATGGTGTATTAGTGTGAGAGTGACCTGCAGTTTGACAGACTCTGGTAGCTTCATCTGGAGTAATCCTTCTTCCAGACCCTCCTCTTCTTCTTTCAGTTCTTGCTCAACTGCCTCTGCCTCCTTCTCCTCTTCCACCTTTTCTCCATCCACCTTTTCTCCTTTGGCCTTGCCCTCCTCTCTCTCTTCCTCCTCTGCCTCTCCTTCTTCCTTAGGTTCAGCACCTTCCTCCTCCTCACCTTCTGCTTTCTCCAGCTCTTTCAGCTCCTCCTCCTCTTCACCTACTCCTTCATCATCAAGGTCAGCCTCAGTCTCCTCATCCTTTGCCTTGTCCTCTTTCTCCTTCACCTCTTCGCTTTCCTCTTTGCCAGCTTCCTCTTCCCCTGTTTTCTCTCCCTCCTCCTCCTCTTCCTTCTTTCCAGCAAAGACACTTGGGTCGATCATCTTGAGGATGTGCATGGTGTCCTCATCGTTGAAGATGCCCATAATGAGCAGAGTGTTGATGAGCTTCAGGATGGGGACGAAGTGGAACTCCACACTGCCTCCAACTGGGTCCCGCATGGCCTGACTGCCGTCCAGCACAGCCTCAGTCAACATGCTGATTGCCCTGGTCTTCAGCTCCTGAGGACAACAGAGAAAACAGATTTTGTTGGCATAAAAACGAGGCAAAAAAAAATTCAGGTAACACTTTATAATAATCATCATTAATGAATGGTAAATTAATAGTTAATGATGATTATTAATGTTTACTTATTACACAGTAAACTATTGAATATTGGCAACCACCTAGAACACCATAGCAACTGCACAGCAACACCCAAAGACACAATAGGAACAGCCGAGCAACCCCTTAGCAACCATCATTAACACCATAGCAACACCCTATCGCCCATCCCCAACACCCTGGCAATCATCCAGCAATTCCCTAACAAACACCTACATCTCCACAACATGGACTATGATGCTATGATGTTCTGGGTGGTTTGCTAGACAGTTGCTGTGGTGTTGTGGGTGGTTGCTAAGGTGTTGCTAGGTGGTTGCTAAAGTATTTAGGGCGGTTGCTAGGGGGTTGCTACGGTGTTTGGGATGGTTGCTAGGCACTTGCTAAGGTGCATGGGGTGCTTGCTGGGATTTAGTGGCAGCGGTGCCAGAGGCCCCTGCCTGTGTCAGTGAGTGGGGACCCTCTATCTAGCTACCTCTTCTTAACACTCCGCCATAATCGCACTTAAACTGCAATTGCAAATAAAATTGGTTAATCAGATCGCTTAGAAAATGAACATCACTTCTCCTCAACAAGATGCACATTTTTCATATTTGGGCGTGTCCGTAGCACAAAATGTATAGAGAGCATAGAGAATAACAAGTATGCAAGACAATAAGATGTGTTTGCCTGAAGGCACATAATAAGTATGGCGGATTAAAATATATGTCTTTTTTGCATTGCAAAGCAGGCACATGATAAAGAGGTATGGCAGATTATAATATATGCCTTACATTATCTATCAGTTTACCATGGTCATTATAGTGTTACCAAAATTCACTGTTTTTGTGCACTAAAACAGTCTCTGTGCAGTCTCTCACCTGCAGAGGGAAGATAGGACTGAGGGTGTACAGGTCAGGGTCTGTGCCGACAAAGTTTATCGAGGAGAAATGCAGTTTGGGCCGTAAGCAGGTGGTGAGGCCCACGCCAGGAAGAGAGTGGGCCTTCTCCGCATCGGGATACAGTTTGATGCTGAGAGTCTCTTCAGTCATGGGCACGATGAACTCCCTGTTGGTGCCCAGGCGTGCCCGCTTGGCAGACTCCAGGTGAATGCTGATGAGCAGATCGTAGTAGCCGCTGCGGAGCGGTCCAGGCAGGTAGGTGTTTTCAGTGGAGTAGAAGAGCTGGGACTCATCCACGTGGCTGCACAGGGCATGAGCCACACGATTGTTTCCCAGTGCACAAACAGCGCAGTAGAGCATGAGGGTGTGATAGTGGAACTTCATCAGATCCTGACGCTCCGACAGCTCCAGGATGTCGATACACCTGAGAATGAGAGACAGATCTAATCTAATCTATCCATACATCTGACCTATACTCTCTCCCATATACACTTTTCCATTGTGCTTAAAATGTGCTGGACCTGTTAGCTGCACATATTCTTATAAATCCTCAATTGTTCTAATTGCTTTCAGTGTTGTTACTTTTTCCAAAAGTATGCAAAACTTTTTTTGTTGATATCTTTGGTGGTTTGATGGTTTATTTGGAATGAAAGAGTGCAAAGTAATTAAAGATTAAGGAACTGAATTCTTCACAGGGGTTGCAATCAAAGTGTCTTTATAACTGGCAAAAAATGTGCACACTTTGAAAGAATGTGGAGGTTCTCTGCCATAAAACAAAGGTATTGGTCAAAATGTAAGTCCTTGCACTTCATTGTGTGAGCTGCTGAGAATAACTCACTAATTCCAGGAGTGTCTGCAGTGTTTTGTGTCCCTGACCTGTTCTCCTCTGGAATGTGCAGGGCCATCATGATGAGAGGTTCGGTGCACTCCACCATCCAGCCCAACCTCTCGCTCACCCTTCCCACCTCCGGGTTCAGGAAGTGATTTGGCATCCGACTCCAGATAACTGGAGTCAGCATCTGGACGTCCAGCCTGGGAGGACACTGGGGCAGCGGGTTTTTTCGCTCGCTGCGGAACATAGCTGCAGAGATGGGCATGATGTTCTGATACAGAGGAGAGAAAGAGACAGAAAGATTAAAAAAGCAGAAAATGAGACTTAAAAGAGAAAGAAAACAGTAGAGAGTGTGCTCCGACTGAAAGCACGCAAGCAATTAACAAGCACTGGAAATAAAAGGAAGAGGCTGCAAGATAGCAGGCATAGAGACACCGCTCACAAGAGAGAGCAGCTGGAGAAGCTGAATGGAAAGAGAGCGAATGACCTTCAAAGAATATATATAGATCAGCGTATGAGCAAAAGCAGTTTCTGACCTTTAGTTTTCCCAGCTCCAGCTGCATCATGTTCTGGCTGTAGGGCTGGATGAAGACGGCGGGGAACAGCTTGGTGTTGGGCTCCACCTGATTAAAAGAAAAAGAAAAAAAAAACACCTCCAGGCTTACAGCTCGACTCATCCAAACAGTTTAGGGCAGGGGTCACCAACCCAGTCCTCAAGGGCCCCCTGTCCTGCAGGTTTTTGTTTCAGCTCTGCTCTTTCACACCTGATCCATTTAAGGGCTTCATGCTGATTGGTTGAAGCAGATCTACCTGAACAGGGCGTGCAGGAAGATGCGTGGGCCTTAACTGGGTCAGGTGTGCAAGAGCAGAGCTGAAACCAAAGCCTGC
>OMLB01026412.1:0-26759 GCA_900302555.1 Myripristis jacobus | reverse complement strand
TGGCCTGGTGCAGGTCTGTGTAAAAATAAATAAAGGCCTGCAGCGAATAGCCGCCTGGTTCTTTTAAACGCCTGGGGTCCAAGTTGATTTTGCGTATTAAACGCCCGGGCTATTAATTGGTGAAATACGGTAAGCACAATTAAATAAGTAATTAAATAAATATCAGGGCACATCAGATTAATATTCATAAATTTCATCCATGTAAGTTACTATGATATCATTAATTCCCTATGGGATGCTAATGACTGCTTAAGATGGGTGAAATTATGTTTCTGACCGTTTGGCTCTCCTTCTCCAGTCGTTCCACTTCATCACTTAGTATTCTGTGCTTTTCCTCCATTGAAGCCAGCAGGGCCTCATCAACGTTGTAAAGCCTCTCTGCGATAAATTGTTCGATACTTGTGTAAATTTCTTATCCCACACATTTCACTGATATCAATATGAAAAGTGTTGTAAGCTAATTTGATGTAAAAAGAAATCTTTTCCTTCAGAAGGTGAAATATCAGTTAGCTCCTTCCAGGTGAGGGCTCTTGTGGAAAAAAAACAACTTTTGTTTTGTACAGGCAAATATACTGACACTGATGAACATTCAGTTACATGGTAAATAAACAGATGAATAAATAAGTCAATCAATAACCGCCTATTTTCAGAGGGAGGTGTAGTGCTTACTTAATTTAGCAAGGTATGCCTCATCCTCATCTTCAAATGTGTCAGCTCCCTGCATGAACTTGGAATACGTCTCAGCTGTGTAGTCTAGGAAGAGCTGCATGAACAAAGTAAAAGAAAAGAGACAAAAGCAGATCGACATGCAGAGGAGAAAAACACTGATGAGATGAGTAATGCAGGAGAAAGTTCTACCTAATCTGACAATGTGATAAGAGAAACACATACACATAGGCAAGCACAAAGGGAAGTGTGAGAAACATAGTAGTCCTGTGTTGTACACCCAGACACAACCATAAGTGAACATATGGAACTGCTGGTTAGTAAGCCATTTAGTTATGAGACCTTTTGATCACATAGCCAAAAGATTTCAGGTTTGATCCCAGTAAGAGACATGTTGTATTGACATGTCTCAGTATCCATATTTACTTACTGTATCCAACTCTGTATTAAAGAGTCATCTACAAGATTGAAATTGAATGAAAACTAAGCATGTAATATTTTAATCTTAATATTGCTGATTAAAGCTGCAGCCACTGTACCTTGTTATATTCGGCCCCTTCCTCGATGCTGATGTCTTCAGAGAAATCACTGAACAGCAGCTCCTGCTTACTCATATACCAGTAGATCTGACACACATATAAACATGGTTCTCAATGAATGTCATAGCGCTTCAATAATCACTTTAACTACACCAGCAGCACTAGACAATGTAGAAAAAACATATGGCTATCTTTAGATTTGTATGGCTAGGCTACTTCCTTTAGGTTGTTGCACTTTTTCATTGATCCTAATGTCAGTCAGTAAGTGCCAACTCTGATTTCTATGGGAGAATATTGTGGTCCCTCACCTTGACAGTGTCAATTAGCCAGATAAGAGACCCCAGTACTTGTGGCCAGGTATGTGGAGCTCCAACAGAGTACATTGAGCTCTTCGAGAGAGCAAACGGATACCTTGAATCAAAAATAGAGACAGAGAAACATGGAGAGAACCAAAGATGGCAAAGTCAGGATTTTAATGGAAAAGGATCTAAAATGGATGCTTA
The DNA here is from genome assembly GCA_900302555.1 of Myripristis jacobus. NCBI lineage: Eukaryota > Metazoa > Chordata > Actinopteri > Holocentriformes > Holocentridae > Myripristis > Myripristis jacobus. Next base: position 25,051 of record OMLB01026412.1, on the reverse strand, counting down.
AAAGACTGCTTGTAGAGATTAAAAGTACATCAGTCCTATTTTCATTTTATATTTTGAGGGTTCAACAACAGGGACAACCTGATGATCTGGTGTCACACTGATTCTGACCAGTTAATTGATCAGCAAATGATCCAGCTTGACCACTGCCCAAAACACACCTCATCATTTAATAAGCCTATTATATTTGTATATTTGATCTTCTTTAAACTGTGCTTTGTTTGACCAGTCAGATTGGACACAACCTCAGAGCCAGTCAGGGAATAGGAATTACCAGACACAGCATGCTGCTTGAAATTATTTGAAGCTAGCATGTTACTTCCATGGTGGAGGAATGCATTAACTTGAATTTTGTATCGTTTTATTGTGATTTCTAGGTAGTGGAGGTAAAGCTGCCTCTTCTGTTATTTGAGTAATTTTACTGCTCTGAGTTACATATCATCTCTATCATACATTTTGCAGTAATGAATTACTGCTGTTTCATGAGAAAATCAGAACTTCATTTTTTTCTCCTGCTGGGTCAGTGAAATACAATAAGTAGCCACAACCTAATATCAGGTGGGACCCACTCAATCCTCTCTGCATGATTCTGTACTATCTGAAGAAGCAATCGGTTTGCACAGAGAGAGGTGTAGCTGAAAACGTGGTCACTGACCTGCTGTCCTGACATAGCAAGTGAAAAACATTCTTAATGATGAACAAAGATCAACTTACCCAAGGTCTTTCAGGATACGTGGCACCTCCTCCTCTACTTTTGAGGTTGGCATTTGAAAGGTTGGGTCCAGCTGGCTGTAGATGAACTCAAACATCTTAAGGAACTCCTTACTTGAGGGAGACTGAAGGGTTTTGGTTGACACAGATCCAGGAAAGCCTTTCTCTGTCAGGAACTACAAAGAAGCAAATAAACAATATCAGGCTGAAAAGCACCAAACGGCTTTGTAATAAGGCACAAATGGGCATGATATGAATTTAAGTCCTTGGAACGTTTGTGTTGTCCATCACGTGTTCAGAAGACAGGAGGGTGTAGTAGGTTTACTGTGGTGCTGAACAGGTCTATCAAATCAGATCTGCTTCATTGGTGTTAACAGATCTTGCAGACTAGTCCTTCATTTCCAATTCAAATCGAATTCTAACAACACTCAACTGAACAATAAGTGTAATTAGTGAGTACACAGACCAAGAAAGTATTCATACCTCATGCAGCTGTCTGATACATTGCTGAACAAAGGCCTTATCGTGCAGAGGTCTAACATCTTTGATCTTCTCAGCTCCTCCAAACCCTCCCAAGGTGCTGTTGCGAGGCAAGCCAGCTCCGCTGGTCCTGTGGCCACAAGTTCACAATATTGACTTGCCACACCAACACAACATCTTTGGATGAGATATCAGTTTTGTTTTTGGGGAGGGGAAACTAAGAATGTCCAGTCTATCTGTCAAAAAATATCATTTGGTGGAAATAAGGTAACTCCTTTGTAACCTTTCTAGTATATTCAAAAAGTGAAATAATTGATCCGTGGATCAATGGGATGTGATATGACAAGCCAGTAAACTTGTCTGCTTTGTTTTGTTAACCTTTACATACCGGGCACCAAAGAAGCTGGTCCTCCTTTCAGAGGTCACAGACTGAGGTTTGGGTATGTTGAGTTTTCCAAATGAAGGCTGTTTACTGTAAAAGAAATAAAGCCATGGCTTATTGTCAGCAGCGATGAAGATTTACCTGTAAATCACATCTAATAATTATCAAGAAGAAAAAAAAGGAAACACGATTCTCCATTAGAAATAAATTAAAGCAGTGTGACAGCGTGACAGTCCAAGAGCAAAGAAGTTTAATCTTGCTATGTGGGGAGCAAGAAGCAAAAACCTGTGATCATTTTGGGCCCAAGTACTCAGTAGTAAAAAGCTGAGAGTTAAAGTATGCTGTTCTGCAGAGCTGAATAGTGAGAGCAATAGCAAAGTTCTTACCAGCACTACATTATGGTGATATATTACAAGATGTTACATGCCAATGTATTTCATACTGAACAGAGGTCCGCCCTCACTTAGGACCCTTGGAATGATACACTTTGATATTTTTGTTTACAGAAGATAATCTAGATAAACTTCAGCTTTACCTGACTGGCTTTCAGGTATTCAGCCTCAATAACAGAATTAGACTTCACAGTCTGCTAATACTGTCAGTTTGTGTCTCCAGGAAAGTCTTAGCATCTAAGACATTTTCACTAAGGAATGTTCCTGCTCCTGATCATGGTGTGCCCATATTCAACTATAAGTTTACACCATTTATCATACCATTTATTACAGTTTATCGAGTTATTTTTGCTGATGGGTGGGGGGAAAAAGAAAGAAAAGAAAGCTACCTTGTTCTCAGTGGCGTTTTGGTTATATTATCTGCATTGAATTTTAAAGTGCCTGTGATCGCATACTTCAGGTAGTATTGTAAACCAACCTCTGAGGTGTTGTATACACCATGCTCATCCTGTTGCTGTCTGCCACCCGCATAGGCAGCTCCGACAGTCTGCTAGATGCTCGGCTCATTCTTCCTCTGGACAGAAGTTATGAGGAAGGGGAACAGGTATTGTTAAACAAAACTGCTCTACAGTAACATAAGCTCCTCCACAATTCAAGTTTGTTCACGACGTCTCTTACAGTGACGAGAGCTAACGCAGAAATTACAATTCTTTAGTAGCTAGCGATAGTTGTAGCACTCTGTGGTTAAGACTTAGGACAAAAAGATAATGCACGACCGTCTGTTTTTTAGAAGAGCACACACAGTTAGCTAGGACCCAGCATAAACCTGACGATCAAATGGTGACCAGTAACAACTAACGCAACATCAACACGGAACTCGACTAACTGGCTAACTTTAGCTGGCAGTGCCCAACATAACACAATACGGCGATCAGGTTTACTTTAATTTTCGTCAAAATACAGTTCTGCTCTTGCCTGCTTACTGTCTTTCACAAAACGACACACATAAAGTGGTAGTTGAGTATTATTCAAAACGTACCGGTCCATTTCCCCCTAGCTGCAAAGTAATGTTTTATACACCGCACAGACGACACTCATAAAAACCGCCAAACCTTTCAGTCCAACCGACGCTGGTGACGTTCAAACGAGCTACGATCTACGGAGAGCCTCTTGGTCCAAAAGTGTTGTGGCGCTAAAGAAAACCCTAAGCCAACCAATCACAGGAACAAATGATTCACAGTCGTGTTTCGTTTATGTGGAGGAAAACGAATGTGAGGCGATTTAAGAGCCTTTGATAAACAAAAACAGCTGATTAAATATTCATGTGATTACGTCTGCTATCTGACGAGTATTAATAATAAGTACTCGTTTGAGTAAACACACGCACACTATATATATAGACATATGTATAAAAACAACTGCATTTCCTGTATAGACAGGGAAGTGGGGTTGTCTTAATACTAGCCGTTTTTAGACAGTCTGGGCCATGCCAAAGTTGAGCAAGGCTCCAATAGTACTCCTGAAGAGCTTTTCACCCAAAAACATTTTTTAAACATTGTTTAGTCAGCTACTATTTGTTCTCAACATGTCCATTTCTGTCAGGTGGAACCTGGATATTCCTGGTTTGTAGCTGCTTGCTAACATTTATCTTTGCTCTATATAACAGCTTACTGTTATTATGCAATAGGTACAACATATAAAGAAATATTTTTGAATTAGTGGCAATATGGTGGTCCTATCATAGTCTTGCATTATTTGAAAAACAAAAAGATCAGATTAACACTTTGAGCAGACAAGTGACAAAGAGAAGTAGAAAATTTATTGCAGTATTTGTTCCACCAAAAGGGGTATGAATCCCCTTTCCTCTTATTACTAGGGTGACCTAATACAACAAAATCTACATTTACAAAATATCCTCCTGCAATAGGCCACATATACTGCATGCGTAGTTCGAAATAGAATAAATTATATCCAGAGGACTCTGCCATTGTACAGCATGGACAAATAAAAGTGAACAAAAATAAAAATTCTTCTTTTTTTTCTTTTTTTTTTTTTCAAAGATCTAAAAGCTAAAAGGAAAAAAACAGGGTGCTAGTAGTATAATAAACTCCAAAACCACTTTTTAATAAGAACATCAAAAAGACTAATTTCGAACATTCACTTAAGGTTTTATTTTTTTTTTTTTACAGCTTTTTTGTCTTCAGAGATATAAACATTTTAGTTTTTTGTCGAGTTAAACTATGATACAGTGGGAGTAGAAATGAGCGACTAGAATCTGCTGCACAACAGCGAAGGAGCTCCCACAACAATGTTGACAAAACATTTCCCTCCAGGTCTCTTCTCTGATAGCCTTTTTAAGGGATAATTTGGGTGAATTATTCCTTTAATGCCTTCTGGATTCTATCCTCTGCACTTGTACACAAACAAAACATGACCAGTCTCTCTAATATAATAAGTCTTATGTTTTTGTTTCATTTTCATTTTTGCAAGAATAACGCATGTAAAAGTATGTAGTGTCAAATATTCTTGCCCTCGTGTTTTCTTACAAAAATGAGGAGGGAGAGAAGGGTAGGAATCCAGTGAAGTTTGGCTGTGTTGTTGGAGGTGGCAGGTTGAGGAGGAGCAGGAGCAGGGAGAAGGTGTCTGATAAAGTAGAAATGGGGCCAGGGGACCAAAAAAAACAAAACAAAAAAAAAACAAAAAAGAAAACAAAAAAGAAAAAGAAAAAAAAGAAAAAACAAAAGGGGGGCATTAGCTAGCCCCTCCCTCCCGCGCTGCATACAGCGAGCGTAAAGTCTGCACTACTTTGTTGCTCAGTTTGTGGTTGCTGGTCAAGGCAATCTTCTTGTAGATGATGTCCGACTCCTTAATAGTGTCCACCCAAGGCACCAGTTTGCGGCCATCTCGTTTCTTGGCCTCTGCCCAGGGCCCCGAGTAGGAGCCAGCCATCCAGTGGATGCTGTATCCATTGGAAGTCTTCTGGATAACCCTAGCTATCTGCGGCCGATCCTTGTACTTGGGGCAGCAGAGAGCTATCACATCCATAGCTTCCACTGTCTCACTCATGCGGCCCGGGTCCGAGGAGTCACCCAATCGCTTTGACCTTCGAGAGGACTGAAAGGAGATGAGAAAAAGTTAGAGAAGTTAAGCGTCTTTTAATTATATATTTCCCCACAATTTACCATGTTTTTCATGATTATTATAGAGTTATGTCTCACCCCAGGGTTCCTCTCATCGCCATCGCTGTCATCATCATCTGTCTCTGGTCCTGCCTGATTGCGTGGGCTGGGTCCTGACATGGGGCCGGAGCCTCCCAGCAGGGCATTTATGGCTTTGTTTCTGATGTTAGCACTGGCAGACGCCTCTCCCTCCTCATCCTCCTCGTCTGGGTCCAGGTGTTCCATCAGAACCTTGAACTGTGAAGTGAAAACAGGAGAATCTCGTTTTCAGAGAGATACTATATTCTGGGAGGGACTGGGACATTGTAGTCCACAGAGCATGAATTGTGTTACACAACAGAATTGGGATAACCATCGCATACTACTAGGGTCTCCAACGATTTGATGGCCTAACTCTTACCTGATGTATACATTTGACAAAAAATAGACAGGCTTGATAACCACATTTGTTTCATACAAAGTACAGACACAGATGTCAAATTTAAATTCTCAGACGACTCAGGCCTAAATTTGTATGTCTGCATACACTGGTTCATATCATTACCACTGACACAAAATGAAAAGCACAATCTCTGATGTACCTGATATGGAAACAAATTTTGTTATTCAAATTCAAACAAATCAGTGATTGCACCTTCTAATCACTCACTGTAATATCTTAAATTGAGATGAAAAACAGTACAAAATGTTCTCTGGAAGACTGATTAGTAATCTTTAATTAAATTTCTTGAATACTAGCATCCACTGAAAAAAAATGGTTAGGCCAAATTACTTACATCTAGGTACTGTTTGACTATCCGTCTTTTGACGTCTTCTGTGAGGTTGGCGTTAGCCATGTTGTTGGAGATGAAGTCGATGGTCTGTCGGGGATTAAAGTTTACATTGCTTTTTCTGTTGACTGCCTTATCATACACCTTGGCTGACTCTGATGGAGAGTACTTCTGAATTTTACTGTTGGCAAGAAAAGGGGAAAAAAACATGAGTGAGACATCTTATCAAAGTCATTGTCCATAAACTACAACTGTACAGCTGAATGGATAAAAGTAATCCTTGTTTAAAAAAAAAAAAAAAAAAAAAAAAAAAAAAAAAAAAAAAAGTTATCACATAGCCTAACACAAAAAGTTCTTATAAATTTGGATATCTTACCTGTCAGAAAATCCATACAGGTTTTTCAGGTGCTGCTTCAGAACGAGCAGCAACAGGATGCCCTGCACAGCGTTGGCAAAATCCAAGAGAGTGGAAGGATTATCAGGGAGGAGCCTCATTACCTTTTCCACATCCTCCACATCCAAATCCTCCAAATCCGATTCCGAGTCAGAGCTCTCTGAGTCTGCAACAGGTTTTCGGGCCTTTTTAGGCCGCCGTACCACATCTTCGTCATCATCATCACTGTTGCTGTTTTGCTCCTCGTCACTTCTAGGAGAGTCACAGTTCATCTTGTCCTCCTCTTCCTCCCCATCCGATGTATTCTTCCAGTCCTTCTTCACCTTTTTCTCTTTACGCCGTGGCTCCTTCAGCAGAAACTAGGATGTAGGAAAGAAATTGGAGAAGAAATTAAACTGAATCTGCTTCCTCAATGGGCTCTATTAACTTGACATGTCATGTGTTCTTAAAGATTCTACAACCTTGTGTCTTCATGGGAATAACACTTCAAATTAGCAACCTTTAGAAGTAATGGAGTCCTACCTCTTTGAAGGTTTGCAACAAGTTACTTCCAGACACAGACAGGGTGATGTCTATGTGGTGCATAATGAACAGAGGCTCCTCCTGGCTCTGGTACGGGAAACAGGCCAGGTTGTCTGCTATAAACAGCAGCATATTCACTTCTGTCTTCTGCAGAGCGGAAAGAAGAAGAGAGGGGGAAAGAGCGTGATTTAGAGAAAACCAGTACAGAAAATGGAAAGCAAATCTGGAATGGGTAAACTGAACTTACACAACTGTTAACATTTTTGTGTAACAATGGCAAACATAAAATGGTTAAAATGTAACATCTGACAAACATTTAACAAGCTTAAATGTGCTTTCACTTTTTTCACCTAGCATGTCATTCAGCTGGTAGTTTAGAGACTAACAAAGAAATGTCAGCTGTCTTTAGGCTTTGTCAGCTGTTAAGTGCATGTTAACTCACAGCACTGTCATCAAAGAGGTTGAGCAGTGAGATGAGGAAGGCCCTCCGGTGCTGCCGGTTCCCCCTGACCATGGTGAAGAGGTGTGAGCAGAGTGCTGAGTGGGTTTCGTCCTGTCTGAAACCTCTTATAATGGTCCTACGGGACGAGGCAATGGCCTGCTGGACTTGGTATGACATCTTCATCCCAGCAACTGCCTTCATCTGATAAACAAGATAATAAGGCGAAAAGGTTAGACACTAAGAAACTATTAGGGCAACTGTGAGCAGGAAACACGTCTACATTATGAATGCTGAGACAGCTATTAAAAGCTAGAACTTGAAGAAACAACACTTTCATTTGCGATACTGTCAACATTTAAACTCAATGGAAGGCTGAAATCCACTCACCAACGTGTCTCAACAAGTCCATGTACAACAAAGCAGCCATGAGCATGAATGAATTTGAAGTGGTCAGTGTTCACTCTGCCTTTTTCAAAAATGGGGATCTGACACTGAGTGGAATGTGCAATGTCTGTTCTTGTTTGTGATATTCGAAAATAACACACAGCTCTGGCTTATCTTAAGCAATCTATCACTTCAAGATCGAAAATGTTACTAGCAGACTAATCTATCATCTGATGGTTACTCCGCAGACAACTGATAGAGTTGACTAATCTGTCAATCAACTAATTTTTACACTCAAAGGGAATTCTTCATCCAGACTGGAATGACTTGTTCTACTCATGTCCTCATAGCAACTCACAGCAAAATGAGTCATTCATTCAGAAACTCGATGTGTCTCGGGACATCAACTCACATGGATGAATCCTGTGTATTTCTTGTCAATCTCCACCAGTTGCTGGTCAGCTTTGTTCCTCATACTGGGCTCTGGGTCTGTTCCCATGGCTATGAGGTAGGGGACACACTGTAGACAGAGTACAGAGACAGAGGCTTACAGTTGGGATGTAATTCATATTTACATAATAACATGCACATGTTTACATAGGACCCCTCTGGGCACAGAGAAATAGGATGCAGCTAGGATGCAGATTAGCAAGCATATTAATTTCAGGTCTGGTTCAAGTCCCGTGAATCACACTTTCTAGCGACGATTCATACCAGTCTGCTTGCCCAATTTCAGTGCAACTGCTCAGCTGAAAAAAGAACTGGGCCAATCAGCAGCACCATTGCAAGGGCAAGACAAAAGTTGATGTAATCAAGCCATGCCAGAGCCAGGGAGATCATAGCACATTAGCTAAGACTGAGTTGTTAGAATTAGCCTAGCTCTGTTCCACAGAGTTAGTTTTCATGTTAAGCCTGTTGTTAGCCTTGGTCTAGGCTAACAACAAGCTAATCTAAGACCTTGGAACAGCGCTTAATTGGCTTAAATTAGCCGATTGGCCTGACTCACCAAATCGTTTATCCAAATGTTTTTCTGTCTTTTTGGGGTTCTTGCATTTGTTGAGCCATTTTATCAATGGGACAAAGTGTTAACATTGACTGACATTTTTGTGCAATAGCGCTGTGAAATGGGATTTAAATCCATCTGTTTACAGAAATCAGCTAACAGGTAATTTCAGACTAAATAATGATGAAGTGGAAACAGAATGGTCTTTCAGTCTAAATATAAGGCTAATTCATTTCTACTGTGAAAGCGGGACTTCACAGTTTATGTCAATTACAGTGGACAGGATGGTTGAGTGAACGTGCCACATACTTGTGCAAGAGACAACTTAGCAAAATGATACAGGTCCTGAACATAATGTAGACGACATACCACCACTAACTATATTTGTTTCCGTTACCCCCTCTTACCTGTACAGGGTGGATGAGGCCCTGGTTGAGTGTGAGAGCAATGACGTTGAGAGCAAAGTGCCGTACACTGGATTGCGTGTGGAAGAATGCTTCCAGCACCTGCTTAAGATAGAGCTGCATAATGGAGCTGCTCATCCCTGAAGAAATGTCCCCCATCTCCTTCAGATCCTCCTGTTTTGACAGTTTCTTCCCTGCGGAGAAACAAACAAAAGTTTCTAACAACATGGTCTGACACTCCAATGAAGGCCATATCATAACAATAATAATAATAACTTAAATCACCCTTGCTCCATTGTTGTAGGATGAAACCTTTTGCAGCAGTTTTTACAGATTTCATTGGCTCTTCATTAGCAGATGATCTTAACTTGCACTCCATGAAAAGATCTACCAGTTTCAACTTTGCAGACTATTTGGGTTGTGAAATTTTGATGCAATCTACAGTTCCTTGATTTAAATAAGCCAAATGACAAAAAATACTGAATTGAGTTATATCTTATTGAAGTTCAAACTTGAGCCTATTCACAGGTGTTCCAAAACTGGTAAACTGTTGTGGGTGAAGAATCACCCCTCATTGATGACTTCACCACATGTCCAGCTGCCTATTATATATTTTTTTCCAAGTAGGTCATACTCAATCTTTGATTGCTCTTGATTTGTGCCACCAACAAAAAATGTCTCCATCTTTGTAAAAAGCTATCTTAACACCTGCAATATGTGAACCATCACTACAACTGATATAGCTGTGAGGAGGCCTTCACATACACTCTCTGTCAGCCTCCTGCATCCGCGTGTCCTCCTCCTGCAGGTATGTCTGGAGGTTTTTGAGGATCTGAATCTTGAGGTTGATGGAAGAGGTGGTGTCAGCCAGGATGCCATTGTACAAGGCCTTCACCTCGGGCACAAACATCTGGCTGGGATGCATGATCACAAGGAAGCCTAATGGAAAACAATGAGTAAACATAAGTTAAAACCATTAAACGTAAACATGTCAGTGCCCCGAATGATGCTGTCACCCTCTTCACTAATCTGTAACAAATGTAATACTTTTTGTTGTCCTGTATGAGTGCAGGTGTATGCAATTTTTAAAAATGTAATGTATGACACACACACACAGATCATGAAACATGTTTTGGGTCAAATACACCGACACCAGACAATTAGGCAAGAACAAGTTATCATGCATCACACAATAGATTTCCCTGCTGACTCCTGATTTCCTGATAAAACCCTAAGACGACAAATATAATTTTCATATTTTGGTTTAAAACCAATGAATCTCCAAATGACAGAATATTAACCATGTTTACAAGAAGAGACGTTGCCACATTAAAACATTGGAAAATAGTTACTTGATAATGTCGTTGATTTTTTGCATGTGCAAATATGATGACCTTTATATACAGAAGTATTGTCTTCTTACCTAAGCCGATGATGGCTTTGGTCTTGACCTCCTCATCTTCATGCTTAGTGAAGTAGAGCAACAACTCCAGCACTTTCTCCTTTATCACCACCTGGACACAACAAACACACACATGGTAAATACAGATTTGTGGCACAACAGTGAAATATTTGACCATTTATTGTAGGAGTGGTATGGCAACTATTGTTTTGTTATTGGATCCACATTCAACCTTATTTTTGTCCTGGCCCTAGATTAGGTTTATTCATTCATTAATGTTCCAAGCCTCTTGTCCTAATTAGGGTTGCAGGATGCTGGAGCCTACTCAGCACTCATTCGGCAGATTAGATTAGGTTGGAGTGTTTAAAAAAGGTTGAAACTGCACATGTAAAGTTATCGTCCTACCTTGTTGGTGCCCTTGAACTCCTCTAAATCAAAATCAAAGTGTCGTCCTAGTGCGCCCACGGTGAAGAGCGATCGCAGTAGGAAGGGCTTATTGGCCACCAACGTGGTGCTGTTAGGGTCCTCCTGATGCTGGATCTTCAACTTGTTAAGCGCACCTGAAGAAAACAGTGACGAAGAAAAGCATTTTAGGCTAATCGTAAGCAATCGACCAGTCTTGCATAAATAATACTTTTCTAGTTAATTTGTTGGGCAGCATTATTTTTTTCCCTCCACATTTTCTCAAGCATCAGCAGTTACTTTCTGGTTCTCCAGACATACCACTTATGAACACCACATTCATGGTTAAGTTAAAAAAAATGTTTATTGCATTCCAATGAATTGTTTGTTTAAACAGAAGCTATGAACTTTCTATGAATGTGGTAAATATGAGATTTAAAAAAGTATTGCAGAATGATGGGTAACGCTTACAAAAACTCAGTACACAGAATCTTAGCTGCTATTTATGCATCTCACCATAGAACCTGTTGAAGCAAGCCCAGACAAACTTGTAGTTGTGTGTGACTTTGTTAACAACAGCTCCCAGACAGCTCACACAGTGCTGGACCACCTAGAGGAAAGATCGAGATTTAAGTCCCAAAGAACAACATGACATGTTTACATTTCAAGACCAAGACTGGTACAACAATGGTGTTAAAAAATAAGACCCAAAAATGAGTAAAGATGGGAGTGCACATTATTATTAGTATTATTATTTTTCCAAATATTACCATGATTAAGAATCACAATTATGTCTTAGTTTGAGGACAGCATTTTTTGTCAGTGCAAAATCTCTCAGAGGTTTTATATACTGACTCCCACACACATTTATTGTAGTTTTATTTATTTACTGTAGTTGAGTACCACGGTGGAGTAGCTCTCTTAATCTCACTGTATTGTTATGTACAATGACAATAAAGGCATTCAATTCAATTCAATGCCACGTACCGTCATGCCATATTTGATGATGAGCTTCATGAGGTCTTCTTCTATGGTAGCAAGGAAAGTCTCACTGGGGTGCTCCATCAGAGGAACCACAAGCTCCAAAATCTTTGCCACATTACAAATGACCATGAAGTCATTGGCAGTCTGCAGGTAACACAATGTAATGCCAATGATTAAAATCACTGTTAGCTCGGGAATCTTAAGGACAAACAAATTAAAATGAAGACGACGACAATGATAATTTCCTGACAATAATATTTAACAAAACTAATCAAACTGTACTATTATGACTTAGATAACATTACTCTTAACTGTGTTTCTGGCACTACGGGATAAACAGGACAACAGAAAACATAATGCCCAAAGAAACACGATGCAGTCAGTTTGATAAATGACTAACAAATTCTACATATGAGAAAAGGGTCAAAGCTTCCGTCATCCGTCATCCGTCATGTAAAAATACACATACACTTCTGTGGGGTCATTTGTAGTATCTTGTATTTGTAGCATCTTGTATTGGCTGACTGCAAAAATGATGCAGTCATGCCCTTTGATGAGTAAATAAAAACCTCTAAAAGGGAAACATGTTGGTCGAGTAAATCAAACTGATACGAAATCCAGTGTTAATTTGTAGAGTAAGTATATTTAGACATATGGACTACATCATCACTAAGTCATCTGAACTTCATGGAACTTCAGTGTGTAGGAGATATGATAATTATTTTTTACTTCAGCCTGTAATGGTAGTGCCTTCACCTTGAGCCAATCAATACAATTTTGATCATGCCAGAATGCGGTGGGAAGATGCAGCCAACTACAGCGGCAGAGTTGCAAGTCAGTGTGGAAATTTGAAAATCCATGTTGATGTACAGGTCATTCCTTAAGCAATGTGAAGATGAATTAATTAACAAAGATGGCTTACGTTGCACTTGGTGGTCAGGTAGGGTTGCATGGTCATGGCATGTTTGACCATTAGCTGGGCCCTGATTTTGCTGAACAAGTATAATGTGGTAATGCATGCCACCAGCCGTGTTGAGTTTACACCCTTGTTCTCTGCAGAGAAGAGGAAAAAACAATGAAAGTGGTTACTGCCAACCTCAACAAGTGATTTGAATGCAAAGTGTGGTCAAAATTTGTGGGAATTTCCCAGTTTGGGATCAGTAAAGTAAATTTATCTATCTAAAATGCGAAAACACGCTCATATCTTTTTACTCTCATTTGCAAGCATTGGTACCAATTTTACTATGGCAAAAAGTCTGACTAACTGAAGTAGAGGTAAATATGCTAGTTGTCGTCTTTTACTAGCAGATAAACAAAATGGCATACCTGCAAGGGATTCTTCATATTTGAGGATGTGCTCCACCAGATTGTCAACTAGTTGAACACAGGCCTTTTTTGCTGGTTTATAGGATGCTTCCTCCTCAGACTTTAGTAGCTGGAACAAGAGGGATAATTTTCAATTTTTAAAAAGGCAGGGACTTGATACTAGCGTGTTCCCCTGGTGGGGCCCCAACACAGAACTATATACTTACATTCTGAAGAAGCTGCTCAAACCAGTCATAGCCGGTGTCTCTACATGCTGCAACCTGAGGCGGACATCAGACATGAGAATTAAAAACACAGTGGCCAGCATTCCTCATTACACAAAAATGATAAAATGAAGGCAGATGACTATTTGTAGAGGCTCAATACTGTAATTCTTATGGGAAACTGAAGAATCAGGTTTTTGACTAAGAACAAAAGTAAACAACTCACCACATCTGTGATGTTGAGGATCTTCCTGGTCATGGTCTCCTTGTCATGGGCTGGAGTTGGAGTAAACCACAGCTTCTGGAATGTCTCATTCACCAATTTCTATAAAATAAAAACAAAATACACAATGCGTGAATTTTCTGAAAGGTTTCACATTTCATGGTATGCAACAATATTCCAGTATGGCAAAGGAACAAGAATTTAGATGAGATATGAAGGCCAAAAGAACGTGAACAGAAAAAGCTCAGTTGCTGATAATTTGACTGCATACATACCTTGATACCCTCTTCATCATTGACCCTGCGGATCATCCTTACACACATCTCTGTAATCTTGCTGAAGGTTGGCTGCTCCAGACAGATGTCTCGTAGGATTTTGATCACTCGCTTTCTCACACTGATACCAGTGTCCTGTGGACCCAGAAACACTATTGTATTTTGGATTGACAAAGGCTGTGCAATGTTCTCGAAACAATAAATAAATATCAGAGCCTTTTTTTCTATTTACAAACTCAAATTGGGTGCAATAGAGTTATTCTGCCAATAGGTGGCAGTATAAAACCATTCAAAGAGCACAGTGAACTTTTCATGAACCCTCCAGACTATTTCCATGACAACAGGCACAACAATTTCAATGCATTTACTCCTAGGACTGTGAGTACAAAGACTAGTAGAAAGCTTTTTTGAGTTGGATTGTGTTTCTCAATCAGTAACGTATAGAACGTAGCCATCAGGATGACTGCCTCTGTGGTGCCATGTAATATACACAAAAGACTGTGTAGCTTTCTAAGTTTTCATCAAACTGTTCCAGTTTTTTTACATCCCCATGTATTTCAGTAGGTTCTAAAAGATTTCTGTCTATATGGTGGTTTTCTGCTCTTCAGCTCCTGAAAGCCATGGGAAAACCATATTAAAATAAAAAGGGGAATTTACCAGTATCCTCTCTATCAGCATGTCGTAGTACTGCTCAGTGAGCTGGGGTCTGCTGAGCACAAATCGTCCCAGCAGTTCAACAGCTGCCTCTCTTACACTGGTGGAGTTGTCCATCAACCGGCCATGGACGCCACGCTGCATGTCCAACTGTAAAGAAGCAAACAGGAGAAGATCAGTACTCCGCACAACATGAGAAGCAAAAAAACCCACAGAGAATTTCCAACAAGAAGTTCTGAACTTAAAAGAATTTGGAGCATTATTATTATCTATATTATCATTATAGAACATAATATCTAAATACAGAAATACATTTTAACCGACAAGAACAGACGGGGAGAGATGACAAAATAAACGTAGAAAATAGAAATTCATGCGTCTACAAGACTCATGAAAAAAACAAAAAAACAAAAAAACAAATATATCTCTCAAAAACACATACCCTTGCCAGTATACTGGGGTCTACAGCCACAACCTCAGACAAACATTTCATGGCTTTAGTCCTTACAGCGATGGCACTTTCTCCAAGGACTCGCAAGATCTAAAAACAAAACAAAGTTACAGGTTTTAGGAGGGTTAACTGAAAGAAACTGATTTAAATAACATTTAAATTTCAGACGTTCAGTAGCAATAATGGAAATACATTAAGGTATATGGTGAATGAATAGAGACTGCTACGTAAGATAGTAATATTCAAATCTTACCTGAGTTAAATAAATATCAAAGCTCTGGGCGAACGGCCTCATGGAGGCCAAATAACGCACAATCAGACAGGAGTCATCATAGTCCACAGTATCAGAGTTCATTCTGTAAAAGAGGAGAGCAAAAGAGAAGAGTAAGGTTAGATAATCATTCAAATGACACATAACACTGTCACTGACAAGTAGCTACAACAGCAAGAGGGGAGACAGAGACAGGAGTAGAAAAGGAAACTATTACAAAATTGGGATGAAGTGGTATGATGAAATGCATGGACAAGGCCAATAGATATCCCAGCTCTTACTTCAGTGTAGTGAACTGAGCTGGTGTGGTCTTAATGATGGTGCGCAGGAACTTCTTGCGCTTCTCAGCACGCTGCATAATTTCGCCGGTGGTCTCCACTTCCTTGGCGTGGTGCGGCCCATCCGAAGAGTCCTCATCCTTCTGATTCTGGTTCCGAATGGACTTCTCAGCCTCTGTAGTGGCATCCCGGAACCACTGGGCAATGTAGAATTTTCTAGCAAACTGGAAGAGAGACAGAGAAAATCTCTATTTAAGCTTATTGCCTTAAAATAAAAATCAGCGAAAAAAGAAAGTTAGTCATGGTATAACCAATGTTTCTGCACTTGCCCACATTGTTATTCATTTCTTATGTGTTGCCTGTGGACCTCAGAAGAATGAAAAGGTGTGTGAAGGGACATTCTTGCCTGAAGGGGTGGGGGAAGGGGGTTATAATAATAGAGACTAGAGCAGAGCAGTAGTAGCCGAGTATGCAAATGTAGCAGCTGATTAAAGGTGATATACCTAACTGGGGTATAAAGTTTACCAATTAGCAGTGTTCTTAAAAGACTTGCACTGCCAAATAACCAAATGACATTATTACAATTAATAAACTCAAGCCTTCCAAACACCAAGAAGAGTCATAGGTTTAAAGGTCTGTCAGTTTTTTAAGTCACCACCGGTGTGGTAAACTCACCACCAGAGAGGCATCCGTTTCAGCATTTTCCTCTAAGTAGTCCAGTAGAGCCTTCTGCAGCTGCTGAGTCTCATCATTTCCCGGGGTCTATAGAAAAACAAAGAAAGATTACAAAAAAGTGTTAATCACAGAGTTAAAATGAAACTTACTTACATACTTTTTTCTTTGCAAGATTGCACAGTGAATCTTCTTTAACTTTTTACTGCAGATATTCATTGAAGTTCAATAGCAAAGAGCAGAAAGTCAGCATAAGCCAGGAATCAGTGTCAGGTAATTGCCAGTATGGGGCACAGAATTGCATTCAACTGGACCATTTGCAACCTCTGCCACCCACAAATTTGAGAATAGAATCTATGTAGCTCTGTAATGTCAATAATGTTCATGAGGATGAGTCAGTGTAGTAGAAAGGTTGCAGTACAAAGACATCAATAATGTCTTGGTTTCACTATCTCACTCATCTGTGAAAATTTTGGAAAATACTAAGCATATGACTGGTTACCAGAAAAGTGTGAGCTTTTTAAACTGAACTTTTTTTTTTTTTTTTTTGCCATTTCTGTTTTATTTAATAGTGACAGTAGAGAGAGTGACAGGAAAGGTAGGGTTAAGAGATGGGATGACATGCGGCAAAGAGTCTGGGCTTGTATTTAAACCCAGGACGCTGCAGTCAGGACTCATCTTTGAAAAGTAGTACGCACTCTACCAGATGAGCTACCAGTGCGTCCTTGAAGTTTTGATAGCTGAACTGAACTTTTGATAGCTTTTTGCTGTTTTAAAATTGTGAAATTATGGACCAAATTTTCCCCATTACATCAGAGATGGCTAGTGTTTTTAGAATAGAGTTTATTATTAAAGCTTGTGAGTAAAGCTCTTAATCTGAGGTTAAAGGCAGCAGAAGGTGAGTACTTGGCACAAAAATGATGCATTCCAGGTAAAGTGCTCCTTAAGCGACCCCTAAATTGTCCATGTGGTCCCTGGTCATTCCATTATTCTTAGTTCTGCAGCTACAGAGAAAATAAGAGCTTCTATCCTCAATTGATATCAACAAATGGGAAGGCATTTATCTACCTCTTGCAAGATTCGGTCAATTGACCTCTGGTCCATCTTGCTAGTTACTGCGTCCTTCCGAAGACGGGCGGCCACTGTTCCCAAGTAGTCTAGGGATGCCACTCTCAGAGCCATTTCTGTCTGCTTGTTACTGAACTGGTGCACCTGGGGAAAGTGGAGACAGAGAGAGAGGGGTAGGACAGAAGGACAGAGGTCACCAACAGACTATGGTCAAATAGTTACAATGTCACACTACATGTATACCCAGCTTTGGCGAACAAGGAAAAATACTGACCCACAATGATTCTATTATGTCACTATGCAAATAAGTCACACTCGCCTGTACCCCCTACTTTGTGTGATGAAAATTTGACACTGAGAATAGTGTTCTATAAATAAGACAGAAGCCATGACAGACAAATGTGACGATATATTATGTATAAAATGAAAAAGCACACATCATATACCCCACTTTGTTTCTATGCTTCATTCCAACATATCAAAATTAAGAGATAATTAATGACCAGTAATAGATGCAAGGGTGCACTCTGCTAGAATAGTCTGAACCCCGAGTCAACCAAGTTTTCATTAGTTGGTTAGTAGCAGGAAAAAATAACAAGCTCCATTTCCATTTGGGAGCTCCGCTTTGTCAATTAACAAAACTTATCATGGCTGGACCGTGTATTAAACCCTAGAGGCCTTTTAATTTGAAACGAGAGATAGATGAAGTTGTGATACTCAGTCAGACAGGGACAGACATTGTTTACACGTCTGGTCCCTGCATTTACTAGATTTTACTGGCCAGGAAAGGATGCGATCATTTTGAGAGGGTAAAGGACAACCCCAAGAACGTGATGCATGCAAACTCTGTTGGCAAAGATAGCCTTAAGTTCCAACACATTCAGAATGATTACCACTTTTGCCAGTGCCAGGTGGCTTGTGTCATGTAAGCACTTATAAAATTTATATTTTAAAAACCCATTATTACAGTCTCGTATTTTTTTGTAATGTTACAGCGTTAACAAAGTTACTTATAACATTCTTTCTCAGCCACAAGCTCAACCCAATTTCTGAAGCCCCAGAAAAATATATATTTCATAATCAAATTAATATCATAAACATGCGGTGACTAACAGCTATGGGTTGACTAGGAAAATTTTAAGTCAGGGGAAGCCATGACTTAAGACTTTAAAATCTATTTCAAAATTTTAAAATATATTTTCTACTTTTCTCCCACCATATTGTAGGGTATTAAAAAGTTAAACCCATCAATGATCACAGTTTTCATCTGCTATTCATTTGGTTACTCTATTCATGGAAAGAACATGTGATAGCTCTTTCTTGTACACTCTGTGGAGAACCATAAATATCCACATGGCTACAATTACAAAATAATACTTGTTGAGACTGTACAACCAATGAGTGGTCTGCCAAGTAAACTGTATTCTGCGAACACTGAAACATACATGGTCACAGTTCTAATTAGAAAGGGCCCCAGAGACTGGAACACTAACCAGTAGTCTGCCAAGCAGACTAAGCAGCAGCTCAGCAGCAGGCCACTCTGGTTTGTTGACTGTAGACAACAAGTCCTGGACAAAGTTCTCAAACAATGGCCGGTAGTCTTCTTCTCCTTGCTTACTGCCACACCTGGAAGAAGGAAGGAGAAAGAGGAGAAGTTAGAACAAGAGTGAAAGGGGAAAGGAAATTTAAGGGATGAAGGGAAAGTACAATGACAAAGGGTGAAGGGCCATAAAGTAAGTAGGAAATTAAGAAACAGAGAATGAAACACTGTCAGGCAACTATTAAACAAATGTAAGAAATCTAATCAAGAAATTACTTGCTTAAGCTTAAATTAAGGCTCCTGATTGAGAGAATGTGGCTGAGCCAGTATGTGCAGCATAAATGCCACAGTATAGTTTCATTAAAATCAAATATATTAAAGGCAGCATGAGGGTTATTACTTCTTGAGGAAGACTGAGAGGAAGTTTTGTGCTGTCCTCATGGCGGTCTCATACGAGTTGGTTATCAACACATCTTGATCCACCTAAAACATAAAAAAGGAGAATTCACCTGGATTAAATCCAAGACATGTTAATGTACTATCATTTGTTTGTGTGTTGGTGCGTTAGGTGTGTGCTTTTATTTACACATGGTGTTTCTAAGTGTGTTTGCCTGCTGTCCTACCTTGCTGTCGTACTCCTCTAAGCTGTCCTTGTCATTAGGCAGGTGGACCACACACTGGATGAGCTGCAACACCAGCGCTGTCACCATTTGTATGTACATTGGCTCACCGTCCTGGTCTGAACTGTTCAGCCTAAGGATACCAAAGGTCAGGGTTAGGATTACTGTTATTGGACAGTAGAGTATGTCATTGGACGAGTGTGTTATGTAAGTTCAGTCTGGTTTGTGAAAAGAATGTAGACAACTTTGGAAGTATAGACACAGATCACTGTAGAGCAAATGGAGATGGGGGAGAAAAACTGACACTGCACTAGGCCCAAGTTATTGCATTAAGGACACACTCAAGTATCATCATGTATGCTTCTTGCTTGCAAAACCCAATGACCAACAATGTATGCAAAAACAAATCAAACTGAATACCTGAAGTTCCTGAGGGAGCGTTTGCTGGTGGGCAGCCTGGCCAGAGAGGTGAAGATCTCCTCCAGGATGAGCTGCCGATGTTTCTCATAACGTGAGAAAACCTGGTTGACAGGCAATAATGGGGTGGGGGGTTAGTCTATTACAGAATATTAGATCAGAAGAGAGTTCAAGTGAAGTGGAACAATTTAATGTTTGGCAGAAAATCATGTGCCTGAATGTCTCAAAACACTTCCATTTACGCTAACTAGAGCTGCAATGACTAGTCAAATAATTAATTAGTTGCCTGCTATTACATTAATAGCCAACTATTCTGAAAACTAATTAATTGTGTGGAGTCATTCTTGAAAAGAAAATTTCCAAATTCTCTACTTCCAGCTTCTAAAATGCGAGTATTTTCTGGTTTCTTCAGTCCACTATGACAGTACACTAAAAATCTTTGGAAAGTGGACTGTTGTTTCAGACAAAACAAGACATTTGAGGACATCACCTTGAGCTGGTGGAAATCAACATTTTTCACCATTTTCTGACATTTTATGGACCAAACTACTAATCAATTAATTGAAAAGATAAACAACAGATTAATCGTGGGTTGCAGCTCTAATGCTAAACCAGAGAATTGCAAGAGAGCATATTCAAACTACTGACTTAGAATCCTTTTACCTTTTGTTCTTTTTAGTCAGGTAAAAATAAAATGCTTACTGCTGTAACCAGTTTGATGGCGCACAGCTGCAGCTCACTGACATTCTCCACAAAGAACGGAGTGATTCCCATGGAAGAAACCTGGGCAAAAGAAAGGAAGAGAGTCAAGAAGACATGAGGAAACAGGAGAGTGAGAAATCAGATTAAGAAGGGGGCGTTAAGAGTTAGCCAAATGAAGTAGTCTTACATCAACTTAACATCATTATCAACCAATTATTTGCCTTGTTAAAGTGGCAAATTTACCTGTTTTTAGGTATGTTTCATTTTTACCTGGAGGATGGTGGTGTCTGTAAGCAGCTGGATCTCCAGAAGCTCTGAGATGTTGCTGACGATGTCACACACCTTGTTGTACAACATGACAATTACACGTTGCTTGTGTGTGGTGCACTTAGCTCGCTTGGCTTTGGAGCTCAACATACCACCTGTGTACGAACAAAAGCAGTTATTTTCAAACTTTTTCCCTGTGGGCACAAAGTTTTTTCTTGCATAACAAGATACATTTTGTATGCAATTTGGCAAGCTGCTCTATCAAATTTAATGCTCTTTTTAAGCCTCTGATAGTGTCTTGGCCAGTATGCCTTGGACTGCTGTGATTTTCAGGGATGCCACAGCAGAAATGTTGTTGAAAGTTTTGCAGTGTCTCTGGGAATCACAGGTGGCCATTTGAGTGTGTCAAATTCAAGTGTTCTAGTGTCAGCTCCTGGTTGATGTATGATTAGATAACTTTTACTCAGATTACTGTAATTAGATTACTTTTTTCCAGTAACATGATAATGTAAGGGATTACATTTTAATTTCCAGTAAACACATTAAAGTTACTGTTCAAATAAAATTCTAATTATTTTCATTACTTGAGCACAGGAACTTTTTATTATGATTTTTTTTATTTGAAAGATTCCGATTCTGTAGTGGAGAGTATAAAATAAATAACACAAAAATAATGAAAAATTAGTAATCTAATAATTTTTTGCAATAGAGTAACTAGTTAATTAACCTAAAATCTGCAGAAAGTAATGAGTAACTCAGACTTTTATTGAGTAGCCTAACTTACCCAACATTGGGGGTAAGTCACTGATTATTCAGGGAATATCAAGATATGATATAAGAAATGTCACACAAGACAGACAATATATATGTGCAGACAGTAAGAAAATGGCAGCTAGTGATTTTTTTTTTTAACATCAAGGCTTGTTTGTTTGCTTTTTTCTATGGTTTCAACATGTCATGGTAAAGCATTATCAGTCATCACTAACAAGAGTGACAGTGGCCACATGAGTTTATTTAACATTACCAAGTCTGTAGTCTTGATTGTTGAAATGAAATCAGTGTGGAGCACTTGTTAGCTAAAGTAGTATGTCACGATGTCTGAACACGGGATATCATCTACGCAAGAAAGATGTGCACATGGTTGGAAAATGGTGACCGGTGGCAAGGCTTCTTTTATTTTCATGATTTCAACAGATTTGTTGTGCACAATGCTGCATTATCATTAAAATACATCCATAGTGGGTTTACTGCATCCTTCTGGATTTGAATGCATCAGAGGACACGCACCCTTTATCTCCACTGTTTTAGGCATCGATTTCGAAAAAATAATTTGGAGACCACTTTAATCCTCATGCCACTGACCCATGGCTCATCAACCCAGCTGTGAAAAATTCTGCATGAGGCTGACGTGTTAACCCTTGCCTACCATAGTTCATAATACTTGTACTTGAGTTAAGACAGGACAAGGTTATAAAAACAGTAATGGAGAGAGCTGTATCTTGGGAGGAGAGCCCTGTGATTCCCAGACATCAGGGATCATTTCCTGCCATTTCTGTTTGTCTGTCTGCTAGGCTTCTGGATCTTCTTACATCCCCAGGCAAAGATTTATGGACACTCATAAATCCACCACATTACGCTGCTACGGAGTTCTTGGGTCTGCTATGAAGTTCTTGGGACAGCTTGGGTCCGCGGCTGAATTAATTTAATTTCACGAAGGTACCCTCAGTCTAGGGTCCAGGCTCATAACAAAGGTCTGGTGTTTTTGCTTTTTTCTCACCTCCATGTGGGTCTACCCTGTAGACAGGATCGTACTGAGGATACAGTGTATTCTGAAGATGGAACTTGGTGTACTGTAGCACCCGTTCAATGACATCCTCTATGTAGACAGCCTTAGGCATGTGTGTTGAAGTCATGATGTTGAGGGCTGTCAGACAAGCATCTGCTGACTTTGTGACTCTCTCCATGATCAGGTCCCTCCATAGTCTCTCCTCATCTTCAGCATCATGATCCTGGGGGCAAAGAAGAATTGAATGGTTTTTGAAGTGTTGAATGTCTACAAACTGGAAGCCACGTTTGTTTTACTCACTAACAAAGACACACTTGTGCAGTATTTCAATGAGAAGTTTCAAATTTTACATTATTGGATAACTTTATTTTGCTAGCACACCAATATAATCAAGGGCAGCAAGAACATTCAAATACTGTACGCACATTTCCAATTCTCTGCCAGCATAATCAGTAAGTCCACCAGTTTCATGTTGACTGAGTAAATAATATAAAACACCATCTGAGGCACATAAAGAGAGAGGAGGGAGCTTACATGGTTCATCAAAGTGGAGAGCTTGGCCCCGTCCTGGATATTCTTCTCCAGGATGTTCAGAAGCTTCACCAGCTTGTCTGATGGGATCTGGGACAACAAAGAACATCATTTAGGCCAATGTGCAACAGCAATGGACAGCAAGCACACAACAGTCCATCAATATGTAGTGCAAAACTTATTTTGCTTGAATACTGTTTTTTATTTAACACATTAATAGTAGAAACAGTCATGTATTGGCATTTGAGAGAAACATGTGCATGAGTACATTACACAAATATTTAAATACTGTTTAGTACCCTGCTGGAGATGCCCATGGCCTTAATCTTGGCAGACTCACTGCCCAGCTCATTCAGCTGGTGTTTACCCAGCAACAATTCCTGAGGGATCTCATCATCATCAGCTGTTAGAAAATAAATAAATAGTGAAAACATTACACATATACAATATAAAAAACGAATGAAAAACACGATGATATTTAGTGAGGTTATTTACACTGTTGTTTTCCCAAATAATTTTAACAAAAGTGCTAGTAATAATTTGTGGAGGAAAAAAAACACCAGAAAACATTTATCTATAACCAATTTTCATCCACATGAAAACAAAATAAGCTCATATTAATCACTTCTTAAGAAGTAAGTTAATCTTTGTATTTTTCAACAGTTCAGAAGATAATGAAGGAAAATCCAAAGCCAGTATCTAATATTTTCATGTATGATAATGACTGGATAGTCAGTTAGATCTGATATTTACCCATGGCAGTGAAGTCTACATCCTCCAGATTCTCCAGTATGTTGTCAATGCTGGCTAAAAACCTCTTGAATGTTGACGAGTCCATCAGTTCTTCTTGGGTCAGCTTGGGTTCATATGCTTTCCTTTTCTTTTGCTTTTCCTTCATCTTCATTTTTCTGGCAACTGAGAAACAAAAAAAAAATGCATGTTTACCTTTTTTCTACAATCTTTTCTCTTCTTGGATCATCTTGTTTTGACCTTGTGTACCAGAGTGAGCACCATACAAACCCCCCAAGGAATTTCACTAATGTTTTTGTTTGTGAGCCCATCTCCAGCACCTGCAAAGCTGTTTTTTGTATGTGTTCTTGTGTATCATTTTACATTGTCACTGAGCAGCATAAATCATCCAAAAAACATCATCAGATATCAAATATCTGGGACAAACAAAAATAATTACATGTATCTTTCATACATATGAAAGTAAAATGATTTATGTAGCATTTTGATTTGGACTCATCCCTGTGGTGTAAAATATAAAATTTTGTGTGGCTGCAGATTTGACTGTAAATCGGTAAAAGACCCAGCAAAGAAACAGTGGATGATTGTATGAGCCTCACATTCAGTTTAACAGAGCTCAACTGTACACTATGGCTTGAAAACAGACCTTCGCTCATGCTGGGCGGTGGAGAATCCTCATCAGAGGAGTCCCTGTAGCGACTGCCTGAGCCTCGCCGACTGTCTCTGTGACCCCCACTTCTCCGATGATCTCCTGAACCCCGGCGTTCTCTGTCATCGTGCTCCCAGGCTTTGTCTTTGTCTCGACGTTGCCGTTTCCTTGCAGCTGTAGCATCAAAAGTGAGATATAACTCAGGAAAAGCCTTCAAACAGGTTCAAGTGATCTAGTAATGACACTATCATGCCACACTATCAAACAAGTCATCACTACAGTGAGCTGTTGTCCACAAAGCAAACATCTCAATTTCTATTGAAATTTATTGTCACTGGTTATGACCGTCCAATGAGAACTGATGTTGATATTAGTAATATGCATGATGCCCAAGGTCCAAAATTAAAACCCACCAAGCACCAAATGAGGGTAAAATTTTGGGCTTGGCAGAAACCGGCCAGGTGATCCTAATAGGTTTATTTTCCCTGTAAATAAAATGTAAAACCTTTCTCACCTTTCT
>OMLB01026408.1:0-16729 GCA_900302555.1 Myripristis jacobus | reverse complement strand
GGCAGAGCGGCAGCTCGGTAACTTTCAGTCAGTCCGTCAGCCTGAAAGGCAGCCTGATGATAACTAGCAAGCAAACCTTCTCAAGTGAAAGCCAGTAAGTCATTTATCACACCACTTGTTCACCAAGCACAAGGCTGTAATATGAAAAGCGATATTTTGCCCTGCTTGGTCCAAAAGCTGCCTCTTTCAGCTCACTGTTTAAGCTAATAGCTAATGATTGTTTCCAGGCTGAAGCGAGTGCAGGACAGTGAGGGAGAGAGAGGACAGACCACAGGAGGAGCAAATACTGAGCTTTTTATTCTTTCAAAAAGTCTGTCAGGATATTAATGACTTGATATTAATGTTTTTTTTTTTTTTGCATTTTAAGTTGCATTGTTATGTGGCATAGTTTCATTTCATTTTCTTATTTTATCTAAAAGGGACAGTGTACAGCTCAAACATATACTGTATGTCACTATTTGATGCCATATCTTGCTTTGTTTTTTGTTGACACTACAATAAATCTGTTTTTTGAAGAATGGTTTGATGTAGTTGGATTATTCAAGGTATTTCCTCTAGTTTTACAGCTTCTTTGGAGTTTCTAGTTCTTGTAAAGCTACCTTGATGGACTGTAGTGGAAATTAGGACAGTGAGCAAAGAAATTTGGTTAGAGGATTGTTGCTTTTAATAGCATTATTTAAAACATATGAACATGCTGAGGGCTCAACACTGTACAGTAAGTTTCAAAGGGGCATAAGAGAGAAAGAGGGAGGCACAGTAGTGCCAGACAGCAATTTTTTCATGTCCCCTCCAGGAATTACTCTCTGAAATTTTGCTGTTTTTTGTCCCCCCCAATACTGAAATGGGATTTTCGCCCCTGGTTAAAGTGTTTTAACACGTCAAAACCCGAAACATCAGAAACTATTATCAATCCTGGCACCAAGATGTGCTTTGTGGAGACTGTAATGAAATAAACTAATATCAAGTTGAGCAGACCCACCATATTGTTGCTGTTTACAGTCCACCTCCTTCTTCCTCCTCAGCATTCGTTGCCAAAATGTGAAATCCATAATTAAGAGAGTACAATAACCAAGGCAAGTGGTGGCATTGAACTGAAAAGGCCATGTTCTGAGCCAAAAAGAGAATGTGATAGGACACATAATAAAGCACACAAGCTTAGTTATTCGTCTGCAAGCACAGCACTTAGCAAAGGCACCACAAAGCAAATGTGCTTATGGTAGGAGTGGCTTTGCAAAGCATTTACATACAAACCTTTTGCTGCTTTCAAAACACTCTAGGGTCAGTTGCATTGTTCCTGTTTAACCTAGATAGCTATCAAGTGCTAATGTGGCTGCAATATGTGAAAATATGTTTTTTTTGTTTGTTTGTTTGTTTGTTTGTTTTATCTCTATGCCTACAGTCTCTTGAAGATTAGAATGGCAGTAATCAACTTCTTGTCCGTGTTGCATGTGGAAGTCTGGGCCATTGTCATTCTCATGTCATCAAATATCACAACTTGGCCACACCCTTCTGCCTCTGATATTGTCACCAAAGGCACCCTTTTGCATCAGCATGAGATGGGAGATTGTGATGTGTAAGGAGCGAGAATGTCTGTGAAGGGTGGTGGTCGGATTGGATGGCGGGTGTGTAAGCCACAGGACCTTCAAGCACAAGACCCAAATTTGATTCCAGTTGTCTTCTTGAATTTGTACCCTGTCCACTTCCCATTTTTAAGCCTAAACCTAACCTTAACTTAGGATATCCCGCGCATCGCACACGTGTTGCAGGTAGTCACTTTTAGCAAGATGGCTGATAAACCAGTGATTGCAGATCCCCCAGCCACTTTCGGGTCAGCCGTGTGGAAACACTTTGGGTTTGCTATCCCGTTCTTCAGACACGTGGTGTGTATGAAATTCACACAAGCGAACATCCATCAGAAATACTAGGTAGAACCGAAACATCATTCAAAAACCGAAGTTTGAACCGAACCGTGGGTTAGGGGAACCGTTACACCCCTACTAAACAAATGATGCTGACACGTGATAAACGCAAGAAAGCCCAATGCATCTCACCCTGACATGGAGGGGTGCCTTTGGTATCAGTATGACATGCAAAAGGGGTGTGGCCAAGCTGCAGTATTTGATGACTTGGGAGAGGGAATGTGTTGGCTAGTCAGATGGAATTATGATTATCATACAAAATCACGCTGGTCAGAAAACAAGGAGATGCAGAAACCTGAATTGCTACTGATAGACAATGACTCTGAAATTTCAGCCGTGGGTAACTTTTACTGAATATCAAACATGTTGCATTTTTTTATTTGCATTATAGGTAATGAATGGACAAGTTGCTCACGGTGTGAACACACAGTGAAGGCAGCAGGATACAAATAACAGAGTCAAACTTGGCCAAACTAGAAACAGTCAAATGTGGCGTTGCATAGAAATGTATTTAGGAGAATTTTTATGATATGCATGCAGACAACAACAGTTCCTGTGGTGAAAGAGCTGAAATGGAATGTGAGGATCTGAAAGCTGTTTTATCTTAAAGCTGCACATATTTTCTACCAAACTCAACTAGATCAGCCTAGATTTGACCACATGATGTTAGCACAGGCAATGGACCAGACAAGGAAAGAGAGATACTTTGCCACAAGGCAACCCAGCCAAATATGTGATATTTTGTACCAGTTGTATATGGCCAAATAGTGGGGGCTGACAAGTCTACCTGCTGAAATTATACCTTGACCTTTACAGTTTATCTCAACACATACCTGCTGAAGCTCTAACCCCTAAAGGATAGGTTTGGGTTTTTTGATGTCTATTCCCTTAATTCCAGTCACGAGCAATCGAGGTTACATTTTCACCTTGATCCACCCAGTGCCCCATACCGGAGGCACACTGTGAGCTCCACAGCTCAATTCAAGTGAACAGGGCCAAAACTTGTCAATCATGTTTTAGGGCAAAAACCCACCGTTCCCTCCATAGCACCATACCATAGCACCACTCAAGTGTGGTGCTATGGTAACGTCCTCAACAGCAACAACATACTTATCCCATACACTGTGCTATCCTAATGAAGAGGGAATTTAGCAACAGTGGCTGTAAAGTGAACCTTCTGTAGCTCCATATTATCTTTGCTGGTTAAGTGCAGTGGGGTTTTGCACTGAAACATGATTGATCAGTTTTGGTCCCTTAGATTTGAATTGAGCTATAGTTGTTGAGGCTTGCACTGCACCTCCGATACTGAACACTGGATGGATCAAGGCAAAAATGTAAACTCCATTGCATGATATTCCCTGTGACTGGAATAAAGGGAATAGACGCTAAAAAACCTGAACCTTTTTACCAAACCCAGGCATGCAACTGACAGCTGAATGTTTCCTAATGACAGAGCTAACTAATGCTTAAAGTACAGACGTAACTTTACAAAACTACTTAAGGTGAAACTATAAAGGTCCCTGTAAAGACAATAATTGGGAGGGGCAGCAAAGGCAGCAAAATAAATTCTCTCTCTCTCACACACACACACATGCACACGCGCACACGCACATGCATACCTCACACTCAGTCATGTATACATGTTTTGCACCCTCAGACCTGCAAACACACATACTCAACACATGCAAACACATAACTCTAGACACACACCCATCAATATTCATGACAGCCAACAGTAAAAGTGTGCAGTCAGTTCTCATAATAACATGTACATTGTCAAAGCCCCCATCTTACCCCTTAATCACACTATTATGTTGTGTCAGGAGGCATGTTCACACTCACTGCAATACACTACTAGCTGCCAAAGCACATCATTCCAAGAGACTGTGGACGTCTGATTTTATCTAAGCACATCTACTGATTTTTCTTTCTGTGAACATTGCCTGTTCATACTCTTTGAAATCTGGACTTCACTTTCACTTGAGTGTTTGACAAGGTGTGAATGCAGCCTCGGCTGATACAACCTTATGCATTATTGTGCTTTTTTTCTTTTCTTTTTTTCTTTCTTTTTTTTTTTTTTTTAATACTGTGGGGACTAGAAGCAGGGGAACAGATCCATCTGTAACTTAAGAGGCAGTGGCTGTAAAAATTGTAGCTTTATTGCATTAGCACTTGATTCAGTACATAAAAATTGTTTTGATAAGCAATGATTTTGATGTCATTCAGATTGTATTGATAAAGATAACACAGTGAGTGTTCGTAGTGGCTTTCAGAGGCATCAGTCCTGTCTAATATTACAGTGCTGCTGTCCTCACCCACTGTAATCTTACAGGCCAAAGTCAGTGGCATTCATGCAGTTTCTGCTGAATCTGATCTGCTAACCGGTGCACACAATCATGTTGTGCATGGAAATGGTAGGAGATTCTTAGCACATGTGAACTGATTGACATGGATTTTGAATCGTAGGGCCCAAAAATGGAGGAGTGATGCACATAGACATTATTTAAGTGGATCACTCTCATTTGTTTACTAAAGTAACACACACACATAATTGTGTGTGATTTTTAACACCCAGATGAATCAAGTCCCAACTTCTTTCTCTGAGAATGCCATGGCTGTAATTAATTCAAAGGAACTGGCAGAGAAGCCAACAAACAGGAGAGAACATTTCATTTGGGAAGTACTCTCAAATGTCCAAAGATGAAAGTACAAGAAATTATAGCTTGTAAGCCATTTTTAATATAGTTTGTAATAATAATTTTCATCTCTTATAATAATTAATAGTGGAGTGCAGTAAACAGCATCCAATGACTAAGGACAGATGCATGATGTCACCATGGTGTAAAATAGAAAATGGTGCTGACTACAATTTGTCAGCAGAACATAGGAAAACTCAGTGTGAGTTTTGAAATTAAATCTATTATCAATCCACATACCCAGATTCTTATATGTAGAGACTAGTACTGACTAGTATTGATTATTATGTTGGCATGTCCAGCTTTAGAGAACATCATATATTTTGTTTAACACAAACGTAAAATTCAAAACAATGAACTGACATCCAGCCTTCAAAAACAATGCTGTCATCAAAACCAGACTGCACATTTTTAACAGTTAAACAAATAGAGTGGCCAAAACAATAACGTATCACATCATCCACATACAAGTGCAGATATGCAGAAGAAACAAAAAATACAGTATCACTGTTATACAGCAAAAACAAGATGACCACTGCTGGCAATTATGAATTTGTATTGTGTGTTTCCTAAAATCACATACTGAGTTCTTTCACAAGTACTATATTATAAACTCCCTGAGAGCAATAGAGCCAAAACCAACCAACTGCAGTACGTATAGCCTATGAAAAAACTCATCTCATCTCTGGTTTTGTTTTTTCAATCAACACTCAATACACAGTGGCATCTTTGTGCCAAAGGGACTATTAGTAAGAGTTTTACTGCCCTTTCGCTTTAAAATGGCTATAAAATGTCAGTGGGTCAGTGATGACAGTGTTGAATAATAGCAGTGTTTCAGCAAATACTTTGGCAAGTGCTGAGGTTGCTGACTTTCAAAACTCACTTTCTGACTGGTGATCTGCTTTGGAACAAACCAGCACCCCCATTTGTATTTCAGCCTCCCAGTGCTGGACAACAGTGTTGTGACCAAGCAAGACATTTCACTCTTGAGTCAATAAAATCAAATGACAAAGTTTAGCTCATAGGACTTGTTCCAATCCATAAGAATAATTAGCACCTACCTGGTGTTTGTATCTTGAGAGGGGAAGAGGCAATCACTTCCTGATGTAACAGCTGACTGCTGGCTTGGAACAGCCTGCTCAGCAGGTCACAAACCAGTCACTACTAGTCACTGTTGCTATATCTGATGAAGTATTTAAATAGCCAATAGCATAACCTATCGCAATGTTGGTGTGATTTAAGCAGTATTACTATTATAGTCTTTTGGCTTGTGATGTAGTACCTCTTCACCTGTATTTCTGATGGATATGTCCTCTAATTAGCCAGTTTACTCATCTCTAATGTCAAACTGTTCTATTGCCTGTGTCAATTACTGGCCACCATACCTCAAGGAGACAACAGGGCCACAGGTTGACGGCAAAGCTGGACTGGTCAATATTGTCATTTGCACTAGCCACAATTAAATTTTTATTGCAGTCATAGATTACTGAATGCCTCTTTAAATGAAGCACCTCAGAAAAAAGAGTACATCAAGATTGCATAGTTCCTTCCTATTTACAATGCTATTGCATCTTTCTTATTTTTTAATGCTGATGCATCTGTCTAATTTGTGGCTCCACTGCACCATGGCTAGCACCTCAGCAAATCAGAAATGCATTCTCATGCACGCAGAGACATTCCATCTGGAAATAAAACAGGTTTAGATGCAGCAGCAGGCTCTCCCTTTCTTCACCATGTACAGTAATTCTGTTCACTTGGGGACAGCAGTGTTGAAATACAGTTCCAGACTCCTGTCTAACATGACCTAAATATATGGTTTCATATCACATTGGCATATGTACTGTTTCCCTTGCTTTCATCCGATTAGAAACATAGTTTCTTTTTCCTTGGTGGCTGAATGTGGGGTACCCCTGGGATATGTTCTAGGCCCTCACGCAGAGTGATTTTACAAGCTGGAACAGATGGCTCATGAGGACTTCTGCATGACAACTAGTCATTCTCTCCAGTATATTTTGCTCTACTCATACCTCACTGCTTGTGACAGCCTGAGGTGGTTTACAAGCTAATCACTGGAGCAAAACACTGGACAGTGATCTAATTTAAGCCTTTGTTAGGATGCAAAAGACTAGGGGGAAACCAAGAGGGAGGGAGAGAGAGCAACTGAGCATAATGCATTGATTGTGCATATCTTAACTGAATATAATGGCAACATCTTTTCACTTTTTGCTTTTTCACTGGCATGGTTAAGCTCAGTCATTTTCCAACAATATCCTTAACATTATTGTTGTCACATTGCTGTTACATAAGGCTGCTAATCTATAAAAAGAAGAAGAAAAATCTACCTTCTTCAGAGTAAAGAGCAACTGAAAGACATATTGTGCACAACTGTGACTTGTTAAGAGTTTCTGATTCAAAAGGTTTCGTTTTGTATCACCGTCTCCATTGTGGGTTCGTGTTTTTGAAAAGGAGAGAAAAGAATGTGAGACTAACAGAGGTTGGTTGAGAAAAAACATAAAATGAAAAAGGCCCTCAGAGGCAGTAGTGCAAGCTATGCACTTGCCCCCTTAAGCACAAGGAGACATTCATCTCATCCCCTCCCCTCTCTGTGATCTCTTAATGACAATGAAACAGGGCTGCAAGAATTCAAGCAATTTTCTAAATTGATTTTTCTCCTCGGACGATTTACTTTGCTATTAGAGCGTCATTCATAACTTTGCAGAGGATTTAACACAAGCCTCTCTGTGGGAGTCTGTGTGTGAATGTCTCTGTGTTTGCACAAATGTGTACTGCATACTTAGTTTTGCTGGTAAGGTGAGAGCATATACGGTATTCTTTATACTTTTCATGTATGTTTGGCATCAGTTTTATTTTATATGCTCTCAAATCATGTGGCATATCAACAGAAACATGCTTTGTAGATTTGCACGGATTTACACACCAGGCCACTACAGGCACATGAGGTTCTTTCAAAGTCAAGTCTGGAACATTTGTGGTTAGGGGCAAATCACTGCCTCCATCCCTGCCATCATGTGAACTGCCAGATCTCCTCCTCCCCCAAATCATTGCATGCAACTTTATTTAATACTGTATAGGGTGTATGTGTGTTTGACTGTGTGCAGGTGTCAGTGTGTGTTTATTTGCACGTTCTGTGTGCATTTGGACATGCACTGTGTGTATACGCACTATCTGTGAAGCTGTGGGTTGGCTTGTCCGTTGTGTGCCCTGCAACTAGCGCAGAATAGCTGCCCAAACATGAAGACAAATGGGGTGCAATAGGAACAGGCTGGCAGGCTTGCTGACGGCTGGGCCGCTCGATAAAAAGAAAGATGAGGAGACGCTGTTCAATAAAGCAGCCAGGCCCTGCCAGGCTACGATTGCCCCAGTGGGATTGCCAGAACTGAGAGAGAGCGCAGAGACAAGAGGGGAGGTATGGAAGTGTGAGGAGAGAAAGCAAGAGAGGGAAAGAGAGTGATGGCATGGAGAAAAAGGCCAGCAGAGCAGTGAGGTGGAGAGAGAGGGTTTGTGGTGGAGGTTCAGGCAGACAGTGGAAAGGGAGCGGGGGTCGTAGATTGGAGAAGGACTGAGACAAATAAAAAAAAGAGGCAGTCTTACAGCTCAGATCCCGTATCACTATCCACACCCCCTTCAGTGGCCTGCCTTTTGTAATAGCAGAGGCCCATGACAGATTAGGCTTCGATGATTTCATTTTACAGAGTATGATAACTGGTGGGGGAAAGATATGGATGTGATCATCAGTAGCTCAACTAGAATGACAGCCCCAACATCAGGCTTGGCTCAATATTTGCTCCCTGAGCTGTCAGAAACTCCACAGTGTTTTGTGCTTGCTCTGCCCCTGTAAACCCGTTTATTGAATTTCGATGGTAAGCATAAAGTTGTTGTGTTTTTTCATGATGCTTGTCAGACCCCGGAGATAGGCAAGTAAAATGAGGGGGAAATGGAAGAACCCTCCGGAGACATTATAGAGCAAGCTGGTTCTCCTGTGGTGGATGTCTCCTTATAAATGCTGTGCTTTGGCTCTGGTTAGCCAGGTGTAATTAGGGTTGAATCCCCAGCTGTCAGTCAGCTTGTCATTTATGGCCCCTAAAAGGGCCATCTCTGATGCTGAGGATCGCAGGCCTGCCACTCCTATCAGCTTTATGATGCTGGGCCCTGTCAGATAACCAGGGGCCAGGAAGAGGCATATAGAGGAGAGCAGGAAAATGATCCGCTCTTAAAATGAACCAATCTATAAAGTATATTGGATGCAGTCATGGGGCCGGGGAGGCAGCTGTATTGTTAAAAAACACAGAGCTGATTGGGTATTAAATCCAATGAGACAAGTAATCCCAGTGATTACCAAGTTAAACATAATATATTACATTTTTAAAAAAATATTATATAGGTTGTATATATTAAGGGATATTATTTTTATGATATAGAGTCATGCCTGTACCCTTTTTATTAGAATGTTTACCTTTTAATCATTAAATAAAAAAAAAATATCCCAATACAGATGAAGAATAACAACAACAAAAAAATAAAACTATTTGCTTGATTGATTAGTGTTATAAGCATGCAGGGGTTTTTGCATCAAATAAACTTTGCAAACATATCCACTCCAACACATGAATGGCCCACAGACACTACCTTCACACTCAACACACCCACGCATTGCCCCAAGACATTATCAACTAGCAGATGTCATAATGATCCAAGTGACACAGTCTGCACACCGCAATCGTGAAAAAAACATAACAATCCTTTAATCTCCTGTCGCCCTCATCCTGAACTTCACACTCCACCTTGCCAGGTGTTCTATCTTGAGAGTCACCCCTGAGAAGTGGAAGAACAGATATAAAAAGACGCATAAAGCGACAGGTGGGGAAAAAAATGTCCAATGGCATTTTCTCTAATGAAGGTTTTAGCACGAGCTCAAGTGGCCAGTGTCGTCAGCAGGTCCTTACAGGGATGGCTAGGGTCTGATTCGTCACCAACGGCACAAGTTAATTAGGCAAATGTCATGTGTTCCTCTCCTCCAGCAGACAACAGCCTGGCCCACCCACTGCGAGATAATATTGTTAACCGATCAAAACGACTGACCTCATTAATTTCTCCAGACATCTCCTGTTGTCAGCTCTAGGTTGTAGCAGGCCACGCTATGCTACTTCACTTTTTTTTTTTTTTTTTACACTTTTTTTTTCTCATTTCTTATTCGCACAAGTAAGAAAGACTTCTGCAGACTTGGGAAATGTGACCTCCGAGTGTCAAAGCCAACGTGCCCCCCCCTTTCCAAACTCTGCTTTCACCTTGTCATGACTCACCGTCTGCCCATGTGAAATGCTGTTGCTATTCTTTGCTGAAAATAAACCAAGTTGTCTGAGAAATGTAATGAAATGATGATGTTGTGACTAAGAGGAACATTTTCTGCTGGCCTCCAGTGGTTTAAGGTTCGCTTAGCTGGTGTTCAATCGCCTTAATTAGATAGAACAAACTTTTTGAGGTAACTGTATAAAACAAAGGCTATGGGAATTGCCAGTTGTCTTAATTAAGCTCAGAGATGCTAATTAGCCATCTCCATAGGGATAGTCCAGATCTGTAATCTTTTATGAAACTTTAAAGCAATGCCAAGATGACCTAACACAAGGCTAATGTTAGTTAGCATGGCTACAGCCAGGATTCTGAAATCAGTGAGGTCCAGGGGTACATCTCTGTTATAGTGACATTTTCGACACTGTCAAATTACTGTTGGAGGAACACAAGAAACCAAAAAATTATATCAACACTATGCCTGCAAACATTTTGTCAGTCTAGTAAATGTAATTACAAATACAGTCAGACCTGTTGGTATACATGCAGTAAGATGCACAGTTAGTCTCTGTGAAGTGCCGCTTGTAGCATGTTTCATTCAACACGTTGACAACTGAAGGTGACTTGTGATTAGAGATGAATCAGGCTGATAACTGGCATTTTGAGATAATGATTTTTTATTTTTTTGCAAAGTTTAGTTTTGTGATTACCTGTGGACATTATTAGCTGATATTTTTTTTTAAATTTAACATAAATACACTGCAGACAGAGTGTAGATCCACATTAGCAGACGAAAGAAAGATAAATAAATGGTCATTTAAGTTCAGCAATTTTGTGTCTCATTTGTTACTATTTTTGAATTGCTGTATTTTATCAGATGCAAAAAAATGTATTCAGAAAGACATTTTATGTAGACTTAAATATGCTCAAAACTTCCATCAAGTTACCCCTTATTGTGAAAGTTGGAAGTGAATTTCCAATATCTGAAAAAATGATGTTGTAAAATATCACTGTGACAACAGAGTCAGCCAACAGAAAAATCTATGAGCACATGTATGAGGTAAACATTTTTTATGAAGCAGCAAATAAATGTCCTCATAATATGTAGTCTATCAATATCTAACTCTAAATCTGAGCCAGAGAGAGAGAGAAAGAGAGTGAGAAAGAGAGAGAGAGAGACTGCCAGTTTCATTCATTTTGGCTTCACACTGCTCCCGTAGCATACCGTAATTACTGCAGTAGCTGTGCAACTAAATTTAAACATTCAAACTTGTATCTGGCTCACTTATTATTCATAAAGTTCTATAGCACCAATTTTATTTTTCCATATGACATAATTACCAAAGTCCAGACTTTGGTGTCCTAAGCCATGATAGTTACCACTGCCTTCTACCTTTTTTTTTCCTTTTTTTTTTGGTCTTTTTGTTGGAGGTGATCTGCGTCAGACACCTGTCCTCACACTATAAGGGTGACTATGGAAAGGTTGCGTGCTTCAGCAGAACAGAGGAAATCTGAGCAGTTTGCTCACTGATAGGGGGCTTAAAGAACCACTGAGGTGTGTAAAACTCACCTTGCCTAGCATCTGCTCTCCATGTACAGCAAAGAGCTCATAAAGTGGATCTTTTGCCCACCGGCCCCAGCCTGCCCCAGTGAAAAGGGAGCCCTGGCGCTGCCGTGCAAATGAGTAATGTAATTCAATCTGGACGCCGCGACAGCTTTTATGTCTGGAAGCGGACAGTGAACACATCTGCAGGTTCCATCTCCCCGTAGCCCGGCCTAATTTGTTTGTCATTACTGGCTTGGCTTTCATCTGCGGGTTCTGTGCGAATGTTTCTGGCAGCCGCAGACACAGTCTCCACGTTAATGGACTGTTCACAGCCTCTTCCCCAGATGCCGCCCCGATCCTGTGACCCTGTCCAGCATGCAACTGTCCACTCTGATGTCACCCCGGGATAATTATGGAGAAAAAAATAAACATAACGCCCTTCGCTCCCCCTCATTGCTGAATCCCCAAAAGTCACAGATTTCTTTGAGTCTGGATGCCTGTCAGGGTGACAGAGAAATGGGGGGCATTCTTGATGTGATGGATCCAAGATTTTAATGATGTGGACCAAGTCTCAGCATCAACACATTGGTTATGAATACATTTACATTAATTAAATCAAACTGTTACTGTAGATACCACAGCTAATAGGAGAATTAGGAAGCACATAATTATTTTTTTTTCACGTTTTTTCAGAAGATATAAGTCTATGTTTGAGACTTAAGTATATGTGCATTTAGACAGGAACATGTCATTTTATTTTATTTCATGTTATTTTATTTTATTTTATTTTATGAACTCAGCTCCTTATGGCATTTTCCAAATCTCTTCAGGGACAACAGCAGTATCAGCAATCAGCATTAGAATCACTTAACTTATCTAGCATAATGAATCTACAGGAATTAATCTTTCAAATTCAAAGCTAATTCTCATGGGTGTGGCTCCCCCAAGTCTGCAGGGGCTGATGCACCACATATCAGAGGAACAACCTTGTCCCAGAGAAATAAGAATTGTAATTAACCAAATCCAAAATAAGAAAATAATAAAACAGTAATGTATTAACAATAAAGCATTGACTAATATGTGAAATTATATATACATATGAAGGAGTGATGAAGTGTTTTTTATGCATTAACTTAACCTTTCTCTAACCTTAACCAAATGGTTTTGTTGCCTAAAGCTCCCGGCTTTCGGCCCCTGCTCGGTTTTAGCCACCTCTGGTAAAGGAAAACTTGTTGCATGTGATACATTAGAGAGGATTACAACCAGACAATAAGCTGTTCCTGCAGACTCTGCTGAATGACAGTAAAGCAGCAGTGAAGTGAATGTGCTGCTGGAACACGGATGCCCTTGCTCAGCTGAACAAACCAGCAAAATGAATAACAGACCCTGGCCTGAATTAAAGTGGAGCTGAATAAGTCACATAGTCAGTGATTTGAAGCCTTGCACTGAAGTGAATGAAACAATTTAAATCAGTGAATAATTTATAATCACTGCTAGTGGCAGATATAGAGTCACTGGTACAGCCTTGCAAGTGGTTGTGTTGAGAGAAGAAGTAGTGCTTCTCAGGCTTGACGAGTAACACTAAACGTGATAAAAGAGATTGAAAATGAATTGCATTGCAGATCATTAGCCAAAATTCTGCTATGTGAAGACTCAAGTGGAGCATGGAGATATTATCCCCATCTTGTTACGAGCTATTATTAGATTTTGACTTGAAAAGGATAATGAGAGAGTAAGCAATCAGTTGAAATATAGACAACAAAGGAAATATCAGCTTTTTATTTGCCCTTTATTTCAAACGAGACCCCTTTGAGCTCAACGGATCCATTTTACAAGAGACCCCCTTATGAAGTGCTATACATAAGGTCATAAGAAACAAATTAAAACTTCAATCGAAGCAGTAAAACGTCATGGAAGTAACTGCCGTCACACTGCCAAGGACCTCTAATTGCAATCTATTCTATAAGCGACTCCAAGAACACGGTGCGGGAAGGCCTGAAAGCTGCTCTCCCAGGAGCAAGGCAAGCATGATGGACATCTGAAATGAGCTGCTTCTGTAATTGAAAGTCCAGTAAAGATGTAGAAGTTCTGTTGGACAGCAGGGGTTGCCTTTGAAGATGGGTTTTACATGTGAAATTGAACTGATGGTGTAACTTTCTATTATGCAGTAATGGCCATCCTGAAATTTGGTAGAAGTTATGGCCATGGGTTATAAATCTGTCACCAGTAATGAAGCAGTGGACGCTGCACTAAATTGTATGTGGGGGTCTTAGGACACTAGTGGAGACATGCATATTTAAAATGTTGCCATGGATGGGAGAAATATAAAGTGTACCTCTTTAAGCAATAGCAGATATAATGATGAAGATATATCTTGTATTTCTCTATTTCTCTGCCGGTTTTCTTTCTAAAAACATACCATTAACATCACAGGGGAAACAGTTCTGACAGGTTATTAGCTGTAATACAAAGTCATTGCGTAACTAATCATTGTGTGACAATTTTCCGGTGAGATTTATTATCAGTTAAGCAAAATCACATTCATGAGTTGCATGTCATGTACTGTTTGTGGTTTATTAACCAATATCATCACTGTTGGTGCTGTGTGTGCCAAACAGTAAAAGCATGTAATCTAGTTGACATGCTTGAACAGCAAGCCAGAATCAGTGAAAAAAACATAGTATTTGCTGGATGAACAAGAATTCTCCATCAATTTTATCTGCAACACTGCAGCACATTACCTTGTGCACAAGCTCTGGATGGGGATACAGTGTATCATTTGAGAGAGACATGCTATTTTCAGACCGCAGGCAAATCCAATCTGCCTTTTCAAATGTGTTTTTTAGGGCTGACTGTCCACACAGTTAAATTACAAGTGACCAAACTTCTCGGTGTCACTGGATTTTTGTGGTTCAGCAGTGCAGTCGTTTGCTGTCAGTCATTTGCCATCACTGACTGCCATAGTAACAACACAGGCATCCCCTTGCTTAAGCTGCATTTTCTGCTCCATGTTACCAGCTTGCCGGTAACATGGAGGTTTTACCACAGATCATTCTGACTGTTGATGGTATTTCCTAGTTGTGGTGTGTAATATAAGCTGCGTACAAAGATTTTTACACTGTGAAATTACATGCAGTGCATCCGTACATTTCTCAGTTTTATGTGCGAGTGATATGGGTCAAAGAAACAGACTTTCGCATAGGCTTCCCAGGTTTGAGTCCCTCTTCAACTGAGATCGGTGTTTGTTTTATAATGATAGCAAGCTGGCATTAGCTTCTGGTGACTGGTGTTATCTGCCCGGTGATTGTTTTGTTTTAATGTTAGGTTGTTAATGTTAGTTTGGTAGCAATTGTTTCATAGCCCTAACCATAACCTTTTTTTTCCCCCCTAAAATTAACCAAGTAATTATGGTGTGTAATGTCAGCTAATGAGTTAATGCATGCATGAACGCTGCATGTGTTGCACAGCTGCTGTCCACAGAAGTTAACAGGGAGGACAGGCGTATCAAATGCATCTAAAATTGGACCTTTGCGAATGCACTGCATGTGTAAGTGTAAAAGTCATGTTATTTGTATGCAGATTGATGAGACCAGGTTGCAAGTAATATATTTTGAGTGGCTGACCGATGGTATTCTTTGCATATCTTGTGTAGAGAAAGGGATAGAGAGGAAGTGAGAGAGAGAACGAAGAGTCATGGGAGGCGAGACCCTGCTGAGCCAACAGGAGGCTCATCTACAAACATTATACTGCACCTGTTTTCCCTTATCACTAATCCAGAGCTCATTCAATTACCAGCTCATGTGTTTACAGGCTGCCATGGAAAAAAGATCATTTAGCAACTGAGTGGATGCATGTACAGTATGTATGTGTGTGTGTGTATTTTTGTGTGTGTGGTTAACAGAACTGTCACTGTCGATGTCACTGTGTGATTGCAGGTGCAGTACACCGACATTATGGCAATACGGCTCAGCTAATTAACTGAAATGAATGCCTATCCATTCCCAGGACTCAGTGTTTTGAAAAGCAAACACACACTCCTGAATCCTGTGACCGTAAATTAGCACCGCGGCTCTCATCTGAGGTGAGTTTGACCAAGGCAGCAGATGCACTCACTGAGGGACAGCGACGATACGGTCAGTTACACGGGCTCACTGTAGCTCAAAGTCAAGCGTAAACTGCTCTGTTTACTCTGTTAACTTATCAGCTCATCTGCAGTGGAGTTTGACGGGAGGCCATTTTTAAGCTATTTAAAATATCACAAATATGTAATTGTCTTGTCAGACACTCATAATTAAAGAGAACGGGCTTTTTCCAGTCATTCTTGGGAATATAGGAAATCACTAATTGAAATAGTTGAGATAGAGGAGAGGAAGGTGGGTGCACAGATAAAGTAAATTACAACATGTCATCACAAAATATCAAAAAATGATGGCATGAAAGAATGCAACTCTTTGGTAGTGGAGAATGCAGGGTTTCAGT
Source organism: Myripristis jacobus (assembly GCA_900302555.1). Taxonomy (NCBI): domain Eukaryota; kingdom Metazoa; phylum Chordata; class Actinopteri; order Holocentriformes; family Holocentridae; genus Myripristis; species Myripristis jacobus. The sequence continues at coordinate 782 of OMLB01026408.1, read as the reverse complement.
TTTTCCTCCTTTCATGCTTTCACTTTTCCTCTCTCCAGCACTGTGTCTCACAGTAGTAGCATATTAACGAAAGGCCAAGTCGACTCCGAGCAGACGGGAACGTGTTGTTCAGACAGCATGACCTGTGCGCTTCACGTCTCCAAGGCAACCACCATGGGCTTGAACATAACCAGCAATTAGAATCGCTTGATAAAGTGTTGTGATGCTGAATGTAATAACTCACTACCACAGTGTCTTCAGCAGAAAAACTTTCTTACAGTGTCACTGCCTTTCCAAACAGAACTTTGGCTACAAACTTAAAATGACTACACAGACACACACACACACAAACACACACACACACACCTCTATCTGTCAGACTAAAATGACTGAATGATTTTATTAACTACAATCTAAATCTATATTATTTCTACTATTACCTAGAAATCCCAATAAAAATGGCTGCCATGGCTACCATGTATAAAAATGGCTACCATCCCCAATGTTCAGCTGAAATTACACCAAGCAAAAATGTTTAACTGTAACTAATTATTCCTTCAATTTGAGTGTTACCAATTACCAGTTGTGATCATTTCATTCAGCTTCCATTTGGAAAAAAACAGGCAGACTGCAAAAGAACGTGTGGTAAAGCACATAAGCTATGTTGAAAGGGAATGATTGATAATGGACAAAGGTCTGTGCGAGCTAATACACTCACAAACGCACGCACACACACACACACACACACACACACACACACACACACACAACCACACACACACACAGTGAGGTAAAAATAGGCC
>OMLB01026407.1:0-12626 GCA_900302555.1 Myripristis jacobus | reverse complement strand
GCTGAAGAAAACCAGCTCTCCAGAGATCAAGCTGAAGATCATAAAGACGTATCAGAATGGCAAAGAGCTGTTTGAGTCTGCTTTATGTGGAGATCTGCTGCAGGAGCTGCAGGTAGTGCAGGCTTGCTCAAGCTGGCTAGACAAACACTCATAGAAAAAGTGATTTCAGCAAACAGTAATATAGTTAACTGATGTCTCACCGCCACTGTTTTCTTTTCCTCCTCTCAAATCTTCAGCAGGAGTCTCAGAAGAACGAGGCCGCACAGATGCAGCGCAGACACGAGAGGAAGAAGGAGAAGAGGAAAAAGAGTGCAAGACTACAGGTGCAGGTCAAGGAACGGGTGTTGGACCAGAGCCAACCACAGGCAGGTACGACAGGCCAGACAGAGGACACTCATGTCCAGCCTCAACCTAGAGAGCAACCCGCCGCTCAGCCAGAGAAGCCTCAGAAGACCGTCATCAAAGCTGAGCCAAAGACACCAAAGGCAAGAGCGGATCAGTTCATTCTGCACAGAAGAGTTTGACTTATGAACCAGTCACCGATGAATGTAAATATGTGTAACAGTAATGTATTTGTTGTTACTAAAGAATACTGGTGATGTGCTCATGTTCACCATTAGGTTCCAAAGGTCCATCACCCATCAGTGATCCAAGAGACAGGCTTCTGTAAGGAGTTTGTGATAGGAGATCTGGTGTGGTCCAAGGTGGGCACCTACCCCTGGTGGCCCTGCATGGTCTCTTCTGACCCGCAGATGAAGGTCCACACACGCATCAACACCAGAGGTAAGGCTCCACATGCACCACACACCCACAGCAGCTGTCATCGACCACTTACTGCCTTGTACTCATGGACTGGCGCCTGTAACGCCATACACCATATTCATTATGTACAGCTTGTTAGTCTGACTTTCTCTTTTGATGCGCAGGTCATAGGGAATATCACGTCCAGTTCTTTGGCAGCGTGGCTGAGCGAGCGTGGATCCATGAGAAGAGGATAGTCATATACCAAGGGGAGCACCAGTTTGATGAACTGCAGGCTGAAACACTGCGCAAGACCACAAACCCTGCAGAGAGACACAAAGTACGAGCACGTCCAGATCTAGCTAACAAAATTTGGTAGATAAGCATTCCAAAATAAACATAATATACAATGAGTCGTACTTCAAATGGTAAAAAAAAAATGTTAATTTTTTAAATGAAACGTGTAACAGCTTAAGCATATTTGAGCGTATAGAGCTCACTTAAAGCTTTTGAGCTGACTTGTGAATGTTTGGTGCATCTCCAGCTTATGAAGCCAATTCCTCAGAGGGAGCGTACTCAGTGGGAGGTTGGTGTAGGCCATGCTGAAGATGCCTTCCTAATGACACGGCAAGAACGCATCGACAACTATACCTTCATCTACGTGGACCCGGATCCTAACGAGCCCCCGCCCACCAAGAAGACCGCTGTCAGAGCTGAAAAACGTACCCAGCGCTCCAGCAGTTCGGCCAGCAAGAAGGAAGACGGCAAAGTTACTTCGCCAGACAGAGAGCAGCAACCACGCCGGCAGCTGCCTCGGAGACAATGCAGTATCACAAATACAAGTGACTCCGCCAACTCCCAGGCTTCAAATGGAGAGAAGAACCAGAGGGGGGATACCAATCAGTCCAGCTCCCCTAAACAGAACTCTGCTTCTGAGGCACGAGCACGTCCGGAGTCCCCGCCACCAGTGAGGGCATGGAAAACAGCGGCGGCAAGGAAGCTGCTGCCCCTGTCCATCACCATGAAGAAGCTGAATGTGGAGATCACAAAGTGTGACTGGCCTCTCTTGCAGAAAAAAGTAGTTTCCTCTCCCAAAAAAGAAAAAGAAGAAGACCGGGAGGAGAGAGCGAAGGGAGAGACGAGGCAGACCGACCTGGGATACTGCTCACCTGAGGTTGGTGTCAGCCAGGCAGACAGAAACATGTCAGATGTGCCAGTATCATCACTCTTGGAAGCTGATATTTGAGTGTTGATTTTGTTTTTCTTCTAGCAGGACTGTGGAGCAAAACCTGAACCCAGTCCGGAGGAGGAGGAAGAAGGGGATGATGCAGAGGAAGATGGGGAGGAAAGAAGAAGTTCCCCTGCCAGTCGCAGAAGTGAGGAGGTACAGCAGACCTCCTCGCCCGGCTCTCACCACAGTAGTCCGCAAGGTATAGCGTGCACAGACATGCAGTGTGTTTTCTCGTTGACTGTTTGACAAGTGGGATGCAGCAAGGCACACGACACCTTGCTTCACTTGTACTTCATTTGCAGGTTCTCAGGAGAGGAAGCAGCAGCGGCGGTCAGTCAGGAGCAGGTCCGAGTCTGAGCGTGGAAATGATCCCGTCCCCAAAAAGAAAACCAAAAAGGAACAGGTACGTATCCGACACCTTTTTAAAGAAACAGTCCCTAATTCATAATCATCCGGGGCAGATAGATACAGTTTGCTTGGAGACAAGGAAGATCACGGTAGACTGGAGACCTTGACAAATCTCTGGATGGATAGACTGCACCAGGGAGAAGTGGGGAAAATATATTTTTTGACTTTGGGTAAACTATTGTCCTCAAACTAACCTTCATGTGTAATCTCATCACAGGCTGAGACAGCTCCTGAGACCACACTGCGGACGGGCTCACAGAAAGGTAGATGCTGCTCCTTTCACCTCTAAAGTAGCACTTCTGTGTATTCGGAAAGAACAAAAGTGTATTCTTTTTATCTTCCTTTGCGTGGTGATCAGGAGCCAGTGAGATCTCAGATGCCTGCAAGCCCCTGAAGAAGCGAAGCCGAGCCTCTACAGATGTGGAAATGGCTTCATCTCAGTATAGAGACACGTCAGACTCGGACTCCAGAGGCCTCAACGACCCCCAGGTTGGCTTGGGACACACGATGTGTACATACATAAACACACACTCACATACACCACACACACACTGCACACAAAGGAGAAGTTACTTTATTTGTGCGGACAAAACCCCAACATGCGCCGTCTCTTTGCGTCCCACAGGGTTTGTTTGGGAAGAGTCTAGATAGCCCAGCCGCAGCAGATGCAGACGCATCAGACACTCAGTCTGTGGACTCCAGCCTCTCCCGTCAGGGCAGCAACACTGGCAAGAGAGACACTGTATGCCAGGTCAGCACCGGGACATAATCCATCTTTATTATCCTCCTCTTTGTCTAAAAGCTTACAGGTTTTGGGCTATATTAGATTTTAACTGGCTTTGTGTGTGTGCGCACGTAGATCTGTGAAGTGTATGGAGAGGGCTTGGTGGTGTGTGAAGGTGACTGCAACAGACAGTTTCACTTGGACTGTCTCGGTCTGACATCCTTACCTGACGGCAAGTTCACCTGCCTGGAATGTAGAAACGGTGAGGCCCCCCCGAGTACAACACCTTTGTGGCTCACAAGTCAACACTTCTACAACCTGATCTCCCCTGTGTCGGCTCTGTTTCATGTTTCTTTCCCAACTGTGAACACTTTTTTTTCTCGTTCTCTCTCCTCATCTTCCCAGGCAATCACTCTTGTTTTAGCTGTAAAACAGTGGGACGGGAGGTGACGCGCTGCTCTGTGGCCGGATGTGGCTGCTACTACCACGAGGATTGTGTCCGTAAACTCCCAGGCACCACCAGCAGTCCGGGTGGAGGCTTCTGCTGCCCGCAGCACACCTGCTCAACCTGCTGCCTGGAGAGAGACCTGCAGCGGGCCAGTAAAGGTAGGCAGGGCTCATTATCTCCGAGTTCCTATTTGAATTTGTGAGGAAGGCTGTGTGGGAATGAAGATGTAATATTAGCAACTAAAAACCACATTGTCAGTTACATTTATCAGGTCCTTCCTAGAACAGGTTCATAGATAACAGACATTAAAAGGCATTAAATAGTTTTAATTTCAAACATGAACATTGTATCTAATTTCATTTGTCCATCTTTTCCATTTCTTGTCAAAATGAGTGACATTGTTTTGCATCAGAGTCAACATATCTCAGCCTCTTGACACTAACACTGCTATAGGAATCTGCTATAGTAATAGTTGATTCACACTGATCATATTCCCACTGATAACTGACTTCTGACTTGGACCAAATACATGGCTTTGACCTGCAGTGTTTATTTGAATATGAAAATACAACTTGTCAAAAAATCTGCCTTAAATTTTTCTTAAAAGTTCTTTACAATATGTAATGCAGCTCTTTGATACCTGTAGATGCCCTGATTATAATTCAGGTTTAAGGATTAAGGAGTGCAGAGGTCACTGTCATTCTGTTGGAGAGAAGTGCTTGGAAAAGAAATGACTTATAGGAGTAGTTTTTTTCTTCCAGAGTCAGAGCAGTTACATTTACAAGGAGAAAGAGGAAAAGTAGCTGCTGCTCTATCAGGTGCATCTCAACAGCGATCTTGGTCCGTGTCGACTTGATAGCAGTAGGCATTTCCTGCAGATTTTTTGGCAGTGCACCCATGCTGCAAACATCCTGTCCCACGTCATTCAGAACGCAGAGGGAGATCTGAGAGCTGCACAGGCCACTGGAGTAAACTAAAGTCCCTGTCATGTTCCCGCAAGCAGCTAGAAATGACAGCGCATTATCTTGCTGGAGAGATCCATTTGAGAAAGGGAAGCGATGGAGCCGGTCATCAACAATGTTTAGGGAATGGGCTTCAGTATCATCACTGACTAGAATCCATTTCACAACGTCTCGCCTCTCAGTTCAGTTCTACTCCGATTCACAAGGTCACGATGCAGTTGGATTTTCCATTCCATATAGATTGGGTCAGGCATTGTGTTATGGTCTCATTTAGAATACCAGTTTTAATTAGTATTTGTTATTGCTTTATTTAATGTTTAACAAATTAATTAAATTTGTTAATTTGTTAAGCATTAACAAATTAAGCTTTGGGACATTTACCCATAGTTAACATCAACGTAAGCCAGTGGTCAAGTGTTGTTCCTGCTGAGTTTTAGTCTGGTGTGGCCAGCTCTACTCACCTGTAGATACAATGGCTAACAGGGTTTCCAGTGACACGCGCATATACTTGCTCACTCACTATCTGTGCCCCCCTCTCTCTCTCTCTCTCACACACACACACACACTGTTATAAACGTCTCATCTGTGTGTTGTCCACTCACCGAAACATCTTTCTCTCTGTTTCACACGTCCATAGGGGAAAAAACACATTAGTTGATCGATGCAGGGATTAAATCAATCCATATTGAATTTTTATGATGAAGATCGATTCAAATCAGAAAATGGATTAATTGGACCCAGCCCTAATAATGTACATTATGTGGTCCATTCATAGAAAGGGGGCACAAGCCTGTGCTGTGGACACAAACAGGATGGATTCATGGATCCATATTTCCAAATTGTGACCCTTCAAGAAGCATCCACTCTTTAGTCGTCCTTTTCATGTCCGCTTTAGCTTCATCGTCCTCTGCTTGGCTGACACGAGTGGAACCCAGGCTGGTCTTCTTCAGATGTAGCCCACTTGCTTCAAGGTGCAGCGAGCTATGTATTCTGAGATGCCCCTCTGCGCGTTTAGTTGAGCAAGTCTTGCCATTATTCTCCAACCTTTCTCCTCAGTTGTTTTTGCCCACAGTACTGCAACTGACTGGATGTTTTGGGTGGATCACATCATTCTCTGTAAACTCCAGGAACTGTAAAATGTAAACCACAGGAGGCATTTTCTGAAACTAGTGGAAACATCCTGTATTGACCCCACCAATCATACTACATTCAAAGCCAAAAAGAAGATGCATCTTGCCTATTCTAATGTTTAATTGAACAGTAACTGAACTCCTCAACCCTGTTATTTACTGTATGAGTCACGACCATGGAACGTGTGGTCTGGAGGGGTGAGCTGGTTTTGTTAACAGGGAGGTTTTCCTCAGAAAGCTGCTGAGTGTAGCGTCTTTGATAAAACTGTTGCCAAATATTTGTCCATCCATCCTCATTCCTTCTCTCCGTCTCCTTTGCTTCCTCTCCAGGGCGTCTGATGCGCTGTATCCGCTGTCCAGTGGCCTATCACACAGGAGACAGCTGTGTGGCAGCGGGCAGCGTGGTCCTCACCCATCACATCATGATCTGCAGCAACCACGGCAGTGCCAAGAGGAACGGCCTGCTCTCCTCCCCCATCAACGTGGGATGGTGCTTCCTCTGTGCCAGAGGTAAGCGCTCGCACCGTGCATTTGCCTCCCCAGGGAGTCACGCACTAACGCCATTACTCTCCCACAGGGGTGATTCAACAGTGTGTGTGTGACTCTGAGCAAGCGGAGCAGAGAAGTGGGATATTTTCACTGGCTTCTGACTGATTTCAGACTTGTGATTTAACTCCTCAGTCATTTTTTCTTACTTGGAAATCACACTGGAGCTTCAACAGGACTTCGCCATCCCACCCATGATCTCAGTGTCCTTTATTTGGGCTTTGTAACCTTCTCTTCTTGAAAACAACCTTTGCAGAAAATAGCTATTTGTTGATAAAATCAAAGTTGCAGTAACAATTTCACGTGAAAATTGAAACATCTCGTACCTTGTATAGGTATTTTATCTATAATGTTACATGTTTCATGTTTGGCATTGTTGTTCATCAATAGCAGTGCTGTGAAATGTAATGTTTGTTTTCCATCATAATACTAATGTTATGAATGATCAGTGCTGTTACACTGCACTCCACTTACAAAGATCCCATCTGTCCTTGATGATGAATATTGAGAATACAATCTCAATCGATAAAAATGAGTGCTTTTTGGACCTTTTTGCCCATTTAACAGTAAGTCGAGTGCACTGTATAGGCCACTGTGTGTGTTGGGACAAGCGTTTTTTGTTTTACTTGTGTTTCTCTCTTGTGTGCTAACAATATGTGTGTCTGTGTGTGTGTGTGAGTGTATGTGTTCTCTCTTGTGGAATTTTGGCACTCTAGTTTGATTGCGGCTCACTTCCGTCTCTTCCTGTGTGTCTTGTGTAGGGCTGTTAGTGCAGGACCTTACTGACACCATATTAAGTTCATATGCCTATAAGTCCCACTACCTTCTGACTGAGTCAAATCGTGCTGAGTTGAAATTACCTATGATTCCCTCTCCTTCGTCAGCTACCAAAAAGAATGTTGGGAAAGGTAACTGAACAGTTTTTCTCTTTCTCCCTTGTCCCACTGGTATGTGTTTGTGTCTGTGCCTGCTCCCATTTTTATTTAATTTCCCTTTTTATTGCATCTTTCATTTCAAAGCCTTGAGGTGCTAAGTTAATTAACTGGTTAAATGCTGCAGTTAATTTTAATGCAGAGTGGCGCAAAATAACCTCAGCCAAGTTCCCTAACACCTAACTTCTGCAGATAATAGATTGAGATTAGTTCATGCTATTTGGGATGCACCGATTGTGAAATTCTGGGCCGATAGCATACATATATATATGTAAAACATAATTTGTCCTAGCCCGATACTCATTTCTACTGAATAGACCTTGAACACATGATTATGTAACTCGATGCAACCTTTAATGATAGCAAGCAGCCGACAGCAGATTTATGCTGTTGGTGGTGGGTTGTCTGTCTCTGTCATCTGCAACAGTGCCGCTGTTTACTCTCTCTGAATAGTGCATCATGTTTTTCTCACTTGACGGGGGGCATTTTTCATTTTTCATGGGTCTCACACCTCCGTCAACTAAGGGATCAGCCAGTGATTATTAACAGTAATGGCAAGAGAAGAGACGCTCGGTGCCTGGTAGTGGAATACACTGGTTGTCATTTTCTAACTGACGGGTGTAATAATAACAACAACAATAATAATCATAATAGTAATAATAATAATAATAATAATAATAATAATGCAAACCCTTTTGAGGCATCCAATAGAAGTTGTTTGTCCAGCCCAAACAATTTTTTTTCCATCAACAGGTCTTATCACCATTAGTCTTGAGCCCTGGACAAAAATAGATGGATAAATATCGGCCATTCATCTGTGAATGTCAGTCAGTGAATGGCAATCGACATGGCCAATATTGGCCAATACCAATATCCACTGATAAATCGGTGCATCCCTTTTTGCTATGCATGAAACCGCTCTCACATGGTTGTGAATTAATCCGTTTTTGTGAATATCTGAATGCTTTCACTCATTGATAAACTGAAAGCAATCTTGGTTAATTTTACAGTTAACAAACTTGCTTTTTTTTCTCTATTGGGAAATTTTAATTGGAGATTCAGGCTGCAGTAGTTATACTACAGTGCCCTAATTGTGTATTTATTGAAAGTGGGTTCTCTGGGTTAGTTTAGCTTCTCTCCGTGGTATGTGGGGCTTATCGCTGCTGGAGGCACACTGCTTCTCTGCTTCAGCACTCTGGGCTTGTTATGTTTTTTAAGGCCTTGTCCAACCTCACCTCTTTTATGCTGACTGCAACTAAGTTTTATTTTTGACTGAAATTATCAGGAATTTTTGTCTCACCCCCATTTCTTGAGCTGTGACCTGACTTGGATGGAATGAATCATGAAACATACTCCCAATCAAGACCAGATACTTTAAAACAGCAAAGAATTTCAAACATCATAGAATCCACAAATGATTCCTTTGTGAAATTTATCTCTTTGATGTTGTGGTTATCCTGCCTGTTATTTCTTAAAAGCAACCAAAAAAAAACAATTTGGCCAGTAGTGATATTTTGTTAAAAAACGATTCCATGCAAGCTGGTCTGTGCGGGATGTGGTACGTGTGATGGGAACAATTTGCTTTACTGGCAGGGCTGCATGCCAGCTTTTTGCTAATATGTTGTTATTTTGAATATAACCCGGTGATTCATGGTTACCTTGCTGGCTGGTTCATTTCTGTGCTACTGCATGTATTGACTGTAGACAGGTCTTGGTACAGTACTCTGAATCTGATTGTCAGACACGCCGTAACTGCTGCAGTACAAGTTATAACTGACATGACAACCCCATGCAGGGGTTTCCAATCATTTTCAGACCGAGTCATGCTGCATGGCTGTCACAGGAACCTCCCTGCATGCCAAAAGCTCTTAGCAATAGCGCTTCATTCCAGAGAAATACTCGGGTGTTTTTTGCAATTTTAGATGAAGAGTTTTTCTTACAAGTGCCCTATTTCATACCACACTTGATGTTCCAACTCAAAGGTTGGGAAACTCTGATTGATGCTTTCATTGTTGCCGATAGATTTTGCTTTGCAGCTCCAACAGTGTATTTAGACATATCTCAGGCTTGTCTGCACATGAGATTCAGAGTATGGCCAGATTGTAAGGTGCATCATCTAATCATATATTGCTCCTCTCTTTGCATACCTATTTTCCACAATACACACACACACACACACACACACACACACACACACATGCATATATCCATGCACATGTAGGAGGCAAGTTGCTGTGCTGCGACTCGTGCCCAGCTTCATTCCACCCAGAGTGTCTGGAGATGGAGATGCCAGAGGGGGCGTGGTCCTGCAGTGATTGCAGGGCAGGGAAGAAACCTCACTACAAACAAATTGTCTGGGTCAAACTAGGCAACTACAGGTAAGCGGGAAAGAAGATGACGCTTTTCATAAATTCCTGCAGGCTGTGCAACTGTTATGTTAGGCACACTCTTCCTCTCTCCTCCTCTTCCCCTGCTCTTTGAACAATGTCCTGGTCCCTTTCTTCTCTCAGGTGGTGGCCAGCGGAGATCTGCAACCCTCGCCTGGTGCCGTCAAACATCCAGAGCCTTCGCCACGATATTGGAGACTTCCCTGTCTTCTTCTTCGGTTCCCATGACTACTACTGGATCAACCAGGGCCGCGTGTTCCCCTACGTAGAAAACGACAAGAACTTTGTCACGGGTCAGATCAACATCAACAAAACCTTCAAGAAAGGTATCTCTCATATGAGTAGAAATGAGTTTAGTTCCAAAGTGTCCTCATGTTTCATCTTTCCATTAGTCCTAGCAAACAGTTGGGATTTTGTATTTGTAAGAGACTGTTGGTGTGTTTCAGCCCTGGAGGAAGCAGCCCGGCGGTTTCAGGAGCTCAAGGCTCAGAGGGAGAGCAGGGAAGCTCTGGAGCAGGAACGCAACTCACGTAAACCTCCACCCTACAAATTCATCAAGGTAAAAACACTATCATTATCGCACTCAATAACAAACCAGCTGACATTCAGTAAGATCTTAAAGTGAAAAGTCTCCAATGTTATTACCTCTTATGTTGGTGTTTTGATTCCTGTACCAGTCCAACAAACCAGTGGGGAAAGTGCAGGTGCATGTGGCTGACCTGTCAGAAATCCCTCGATGCAACTGCAAGCCAACTGATAAGCATCCTTGCAACCTCGACTCCCAGTGTCTCAACCGCATGCTTCAGTACGAGTGTCATCCACAGGTCTGAACACATGTTTGTCCCTTTGTGTTAAAACAGGTGATTGAATAGTAAAATCTGTGAAACGGGTAATGAAAAGCAGCCCTTCTTACCTGCTGTTGTCATTGGCAGGTGTGCCCTGCAGGAGACAGCTGTGAGAACCAGTGTTTCTCCAAGCGGCTCTATGCAGAGACGGAGGTTATAAAGACAGACGGCCGTGGCTGGGGCCTCAGGACCAACCAGGCTCTCAGGAAGGTGAGGCTCAGTATTTTGTTGTCATTGATGTATATTTAGTTATCTGTTAAAGGACAATTGTGAACACGTGTGGATACGCTATAGACTATGGAGGAGCCAAACTACAGATTAGTGGCACTCTAGAATGAGGCCTTTGATTACACTTTGGTCTCAAACAAGTGCTGTCGTTGGAAAATGAGGTTGAATTTGTGCGTGATTGTCCTTTAATCCCAACACGACAAATGCAAAATCTCTTGACCAAAAAGCATGTGGCAACAAGTGGCTGTCAGAATTTTTTTTTCTCTCCTTTAGTATATGCAAAATGTGACGTATGTTTAAAAAAAAAAATAGACGTTCAAAGGCTTGATCAGTTTCATTTTCAAAATCAACTAAGAATGTCTCAAAAACTCCTACAAGTCCAAGCCCATCATTTGCCCCACAGTACTGCTATGATCCATTTGTCAGACAGTTTAAATATTTAGTGTGTATCATAGTTGTGTGTCTCTGTATACACTGCATTCCAACTTATTATGCAAATTGGATTTCAGTGCCATAAACATTTAATTTTTTGGTTTTCAGTTAAACTCATGGCTGGTATTGTGTCTTAGGTCTCTTTGGGTCACTGAAATCGATCTCAGACACCTGTGATAATTAGTTTGCCAGGTGAGCCCAATTAAAGGAAAACTACTTAAGTAGGATGTTCCATACTATTAGGCAGCCACAGGTTTCAAGCACTAGAGCTCTCCACTCCTGAAAAACGTGAAATAGCGCAATGCCTTGGAAAAGGCATGAAAACGTTAGACATTTCTCGCAAATTTAAGCAAGATCATCACACTGTTAAAAGATTTGTGTCTGATTCAGAGCATAGACAGGTTCGCTCAGATAAAGGCATAATTAAGAAGGTTTCTGCCAAACAAATCCATAGGATTAAGAGAGCAGCTGCTAAAATGCCTTTACAGACCAGCAAACAGGTATTTGAAGCTGCTGGTGCCTCTGGAATCCCGCGAGCCTCTCGGTGTAGGATCCTCCAGAGGCTTGCAGTTGTGCAAAAACCTGCTATTCAGCCACCCCTAACCAATGCTCACAAGCAGAAACGGTTGCAGTGGGCCCAGAAATATATGAAAACCAATTTCCAGACAGTCTTATTTACTGATGAATGCCGTGCAACCCTCGATGGTCCATATGGATGGAGTAGTGGATGGTTGGTGGATGGCCACCATGTCCCAACAAGGCTGCGACGTCAGCAAGGAGGTGGCGGAGTCATGTTTTGGGCCGGAATAATGGGAAGAGAGTTGGTTGGCCCTTTTAGGGTCCCTGAAGGTGTGAAAATACTTCGGCGAAGTATGTAGAGTTTCTGACTGTCCACTTTCTTCCATGGTACAAAAAGAAGAATCGTACTTTCCGTAGCAAAATCATCTTCATGCACGACAACGCACCATCTCATGCCGCTAAAAATACCTCTGAGGCATTGGCCTCCATGGGCATAAAAGGAGAAACCTCATGGTGTGGCCACCATCATCCCCTGACCTCAACCCTATTGAGAACCTTTGGAGCATCCTCAAGCAAAAGATCTATGAGGGTGGGAGACAGTTTACATCAAAACTGCAGCTCTGGGAGGCTATTCTGACATCCAGCAAAGAAATTCAACCAGAAACTGTCCATAAACTGACAAGTTCAATGGATGCAAGAATTGTGAAGGTGATATCAAAGAAGGGCTCTTATGTTAACATGTAATTTGGCCTGTTAAGATGTTTTTGATTGAAATAGCTTTTGATGTCCATAAATATGACCTTCTAATGCTGCAAAGTCAACAAATGACCATTTTCAGTTCTTTACAACCTACAAAATGTTTTAAAATTTGTTGTGCATAATAGCTTGGAACAGTGTATTTTGAGTTTTTTATTTTTTATTTTAAAAATACTGTTATTTTGAGTTTTGTTCAATAAAAATCAAATTATACTCTAACTGTTGGTGACTTACAAATCATACTGACTGTCATTTTCATTGACTATTTAGGAAAAATGGACAAAAATATCATTTGCATAATAAGTTGGAACGCAGTGTAAATTGGAGATAATGAATG
>OMLB01026405.1:0-12247 GCA_900302555.1 Myripristis jacobus | reverse complement strand
GCACACACAAATAAACACAAACACACACACACACACACACACACACACACACACACACACACACACACACACACTTTTGTAACGGTATTCCAGTGAAGACTTTCCACTTTTGCTCCCTGTCCCCTAACCCTTACCTCATTCCTCTTCATTGCAATGGTGCTATCTTCCTCTCATTGTTACTGAGTGCTGGATACTGGCTGGATGCTCCAAATGCTAACTGTTAGCCTCCTGCCATTGAGCTGGACTTCCCCCCAGCTAACATTTTGAAAAATCTCATTCTACTCATGGTAGAACTATTTTGTTGAGCGGTCTAAGCTCTCTAAGAAGGTCTAAGAAGAAGCTAACACCAGGAGCTAATAGGGCTACTTACCAGCTATCTTTTAGTACTCAAGAGACAGTTGTTATTTTTGTCCTCCAACATGTGTACATGTGTCTGATGAAAAAATCAAATGATAGCAAACTGAATCTCCCTCCATCTCTGTGGTGGCACAGAGTGACACAGGAAGTTGCCGGATCTTTTTGAATGTTGATAACAGGAAAATATAAACAGTAATTTGAGCAAAACTGACAACTCTGTGCACTCAGTGGTCAAAGGTGCATCTTAGTTTCAAAAAGTGAACCTTTGTAAGGCGATGTTAAACGTTCTTAAGGTGGAATAAGGCGGCTATCTTTAAGACTGTTAGCTAGGGGGAAGTCCAGCTCAATGGCAGGAGGCTAACAGTTAGCATTTGGAGCATCCAGCCAGTATCCAGCACTCAGTAACAATGAGAGGAAGATAGCACCACTACTGTCCTACAGAACAGCTAGAGGGGAAGTGAAATGATATCACGTTTTTTAAAATGGGTGAACTATCCCTTTAACACTAAAACAACTCCTAATCTAACACATTGTAGTAATGATGACTACTTAAAATTTAATCTCTCTTGAGAACGAGGATATTTTCATTATTCACATGACAGCACAGGATTGAAATGTTACAGGGTTCAGCAGTTCTGGACATTCAGGGCACATGAGGGGCACTATGTCTGCCACACGGCCATGCTCCCAGTGCCAAGACGCCTGTCCGCACATCACTGACTGCCAGTTTGTGGACATGTCCAAAGCTGGCAAGAATCAAAAACATACAAATCAAATCAAAGTCTATATACACTGGCCCGTGGCTGATAATTACACACAACAAAGCATACACATATGGCATCAGCGTGTCCAGATGGACTCCTGTCTCAGATAGATAATGTCAGCGCACAGCGAAGCCTCTTTACATGAGGCATGTTACACACTGCCAGTAAGAAGGCCTGGCACAATGTGAGTGGCGATGCATGACTGTTCCTGTCAATTTCCATTATGATCATAAATCCATTAAGAGGCATGATGGAGCGTGGTAAACTGAGATCTGATCTTACATGACTAAGACTAAGGCTGCAGACCATGTGCTGTTTTATGACAACAGCCCATGTGTTACACTGGCTACAGTAAAAGTTACAACATCGAGGCTAACAAATTGCAGCTTGCAGGGTCTAACAAATGAAGGACATATGTTACACTGGGTGCTGGGTTTCAAACCAGTGTAAGTTACATGACATATGTTGTACAGATAACATGTTAAAGACCGAGCACAAATCCCCTTTGACTTGGTGGGCATTTAATCTTCATTTAACAATCACTGTGTTAAATTGTTGCACAGTACATAATCACTATTACTCCATAATTAAACTTTGTGTTTTTATCAAATTTAATTGTTGAATTTGGATTGTTTCAGCTGGAGAAATAGACTAAACATTAACCCATTGAATCCTAGCAGTCTGTGCGTGGGATTTTGTTTTTAAAGGTTTCGTTTAACCCTCTGAACAAAACTGACTTTATTTATTTACTTTTATTTTTAAAAAAATGGTGGGATTTTTTATATGTATTTTTTAAATATTTTTTAATATGTGTTCAGTCATTCTATGATAATTGTCTTGTAATCTAATTTAATATGTAAGTAATTTTAGATACTTTTATGATACTTTTGAAAATTTTATGTTTTTTTTTTTTAAATTTTCTATTTTTTTTTCAAACAAATTTCTTTTGCAAAATGTGAGGTAATTTCTTGCTAATATTCTGATTGTCTATTTTCCCATGTTTCTGAAAGCCTGTTTTGTTGCTTTCTATGTCTGATTGCTCTAAGACAATAGCTATTCAACCCACTGTACATGGAGTTGATCAAAACTAATTTTCCTCAGTTTATGGTAGTTTTCCTCAGTGCTCTCAAACCCCACAGCAACGGCAGAACCATAAAGTGATTTACATAAAATTACGATGCAGTCACGGAGCAGCTGTCCTGTAGATCTGCGCCAGTTTCCCATTAGAGCTTGTGTAAACATACTCTAGGCTGACCTTAAATCTTAAAATTAATTAAAAGTTTAAACAACTGTTTACATATGCAGTTGCATCCACTGTATAGCAGTGGGAAAGAGGTAGAGATAGGCGTACTGAGAGAGATGGAGGGAGAGAGAGAGAGACTCACTGAGACTGTGAGAAAGAGAGAGACAGGGAGTCAGACAATCCCAGCAGCAGTAAAACACTGACAGCGACAATCATTTTGCTCTGTTAAAACCATAAACTGTAGAAAGTAAAGAGACTTATCATGGCCAATCTCTCTGGGAGGCATGGAGGGAAATGTGGCAATGTGGTTAAAAATATGGGATGCTGTGAGTTAACAACAGTCTCAATCTTCCCTGTAAGACCTACAGAAATAATGCTGCCATTATCTATGTGCGCACAAACTCACTGACATCGAAAATAGGACGACATTGTTAAGGCCATCGATATGGAGCGAGTAGTGGGGGTGAGGTTTGGTCTGAAATAGCGGATTATCCAACTAATCATCCTTCCTCTCCCACTTGATGGTTTGTGGCCATTTTAACGGAGACTAATTGCATCTCCAGAGATACAAACTTAAGCATGCAAACTCCGCAGAGAACTCTCTCTCTTCTTGTGAAAGTAGACAGCATCCCTTTAACCACCAGTCTTTAACCACTGCAATTTCAGCACAATTGCGAGTCAAGCTATTTAGTTGTAATGCATGGTTCTGCTCTGGAGTGATGCAAACCCACTCACAGCTCAAATTAACCCCCTGCGGCTGACCCGCTGTTCCTTAAATACATTGAAATTTGTTTATTTTTATGCAGCTCATGATTTTAGGCGATACACACGGCAAAATAAAGGTGTCAGCTGGAACCTAGAATGGTTCTTCAAACCATGATTGTTGGCAGCCCATAGGCCACGTCCAGTATGCCAAAGCTTCCCATCCTGCCCGCAGAATATTAATGAGTCCAGAAAATGTGAGGAGGGAAAAACGATTCCTTCTGGTATTTGGGATATCTATTTTTGTTCTTCCTGTATTGAAGGAACACCTAAAACAATTGAGATGGAAATAGTTTTTTTGTAAGCTCACAGAAATGCCACACCAAGCTTGTTAATTAGCTTTTCTGTGGGCCTGTGTTGATGAAACCAACTGGATATGATGCTCAGTGAAAGAATATGGAATAAAGAGACAAACCGTACCATGAACATGTGAAGTAAGAACTGTCAAAGGTTGAAATAATCAGAAATGTTTGGGGAAATCACTGGAACTTTTACTTTGTTGCTCTAAACCGAGACTAGTATCACATGTGGAATGGACTGCACACTCTTCCTTGCATGTAATGGAATAGAGATATATAAGTCCTATCAGTGCAGTGAAACAAGATCTGACGAGTTGTCTTTACTTTCAAATTAGTTAGTTAGTTTCAAACAAGTGTGGAACATTCATAAAAAGTATTTACCTACCCTAGGGTTAGGGTTAGCTGAAGCAAACTAGGTTTAACTCCACAATAATTTAACTCATTTGAAAGTAAATGACTTGTCAGGTCTTGTCTCATGCACTGATGGGACTTGTTTAGGACTTGTACATTTCCGTTCCAGTCCACTGCATGCAAGCAGGAGTGCACAGTCCAGCCCATATGTGAGGCCAGCTATGGTTCTGCAGGGAAATCTGCCGTATTGTTTTTGGTTTTTTTGCACAAAACAGGAAGAGGTAGCTGCTTTTACAATGAGAAGAGAGCTAAGGCGTTTAGGGTTACTCACAATAGCAGTTGACAGAAAGAATGAAAGGCTGGTAAAAATAATAATAATAATAATAATTTCCAATACATTTACTCACTGCACGGATGGGAGGAGAACCAGAGGCAACAGGGTTTATGGGTCATGTGCATTTGAGAAACACTACTACTGAATGATACTCTTGACAGCTAACATTTTTCTCAATGACCAGAAAGCATCACTGTCTGTGGATAACACTAGTCCTCCTGCTGCATTGTAATGATCCCCAACCACCCTCACTTCACAGGCCCTCCTTGTTCTTCCTCTCTCACCTCTACTTCACAGAAAAGGAATTTCTTGGAACCAGACATTGTTCAGAAGAAGCAGTATGCAAGCCGTGTTCAGCTGTGCTACTCAGTTATCAGTGTTTTTCACAGAAAGAAACTGTGCGTCGGTCTGAAGGGAAGATTTAAAAAATTGCCTTTTATCTTGCACTCCAGAATACAACTAACATATAGAGTTCATTAAAGCTGATTGTTGCCCTTGAAGGTACTGAAACAAATCTTTCTGCGGACATTATATTGACTTCATTCCATTCATTGTCCTCAGCAATCTGCAGTATTTAGCTAATCTTAACCATGATCAGCACATACTTAACACACACACCCTTAGCCTAACCTTAACCTAACCTAAACCAACCCTAATTATAACCTTGATCCGAACTTCAACCAGTAAGTCAAAATTTGCCTTTGTATTTGTAAGGATTGGCCAAAATGTCCTCACTTTCTACAAAAGTCCTCTCTCTGTTAATAATGTGTTCTATTTCTCACTATGTAGCTAGTACAAGAAGTCTCACACACACCCACCCACCCACACACACACACACACACACACTTTTGTATTGGTATAACTTGCATTCAGAGATAGAGGTTAGAACACATACAGGCTGAGCCACACAAGGATCCAACAAAGTGAAATAAACCTTTGTAACCTCCTCTAAAAGCTTCTTGCAGCAGACTTTTCTTTTCCCCTGACTGACACTCAGCCAAGTCAGACACAGGAAAAGCCTTATACTGTATGTGGCACACTGATCTCATTTTTGTATTTCTGGCCTTGAGCTAGCCATAGGGAAGATGGACTGCTGTCATTGTTTGAGGTAGGGCTTCTCCCCTTTATTCCCCATGTCCAGTTGACAGAATTTCAGTGAATGTAAAACTGAGAAACTGCTTGGGGCAAATTGTTGAACTCAGCCAAGTTGAACTCAGCTTTTATTGCCAAAAATAGGAAAACATGAGAACATCTCAGTTCAACTCCACAGATAGATAGATACTGCACAACAGAGCCTGACCTTGACTTTTTCCAGATTATCATGTGATGAATGTGGGTCGAGACACAAGTTTGAGTTATAAACAGCAATTACTTTTTAAACCGACATTTCATTTTGGCACAGCATACAAGTATGAGTCATAAACACTCTGGAATATTCAGCCTTTAACATTGCTGTCCTGGGAAAACCAGGTTACCACTGGCACGCAGGCTTTTTAGCCGAGCTCATAATATAAGTAACTGTATACAGGGAGTATCTTGAAAATTTTAATCCAAGAAAAATACTGAAATAGGGTCATTTGTATTATCTTTTTTTTTGGTGATTGATGCCCTATATTGAATGATGAGATACAGTCACCCCATTTGCCTACATGTAAATAAATGAAAAATCCTATCCTAAATACGCAGACCCACTCATGCTATTTGAAATGCTGGAGCACAATAATAAAATGCTAAATTTCTGCAAGTTTCATCAAAATCTGATCAGTGGTGTCTGAGATCCTGTATGTGATGGATGGACCAACAGTGAACCATTCAGAAGAAAACAGTAATATGTGTTTCACAGGTGAAACAGCAGTTTAATTGCAGATTTAAAAAATGCACCAGCACTGTATCTAGACAGACCCTCTAGCAAGTAGACCAGACCCACACCTACGTGGGAATCCAGGTCACAACAGACAGATCGCTTTGTCAGAGCCTGAGAAGGAGGCCCATTTGGAAGACAACGCTGCGTGATTTTATGATTTTATTACCCCACACATCTGGACCTACCGAGCCCAGCCATTGTACATCCCCAGAGGGGTTTCCAGAACATAATTTAGCAGGAATTAGCGATACAAAACCAGTACTTCTACCTCTAAAGGGGCCATTCAAAGAACTGCCTAAGAATCAAGCTAAGCAGGGGAGAGATGAGTTCAAATCAAACTAATCCCTACACTTATCCTTGGTTCTGCAATGTCCAAGGTAATGACTTCAGTGAAACAGCATCCATGGCACAAATATGACCTGGAATGCGCTTAGTGAACTACATTTGCATGATGAATAACACTGTATGCGACCTGGATAGCCAAATTCACGTGCATTAGTCTTCAGCTTGGTGGGCTAAAATGGTCCACACTCATACATCACAAACAAACTGGACTGAATGTGCCACAGAATGATTGCTTAGGAGAAAATGTCACTGCATAGTAGTAATGTTAAAACAACAATAAAAAAAAACAAAAAACAACTAACACCCTAGTTCAGCTCCTGTCTCATCACTTCTTTCTGTGGTTTGTCACGCCTCATTTGATGGTGTCTTCATCTAGAGCCAATGGCAGAAAGTCAATACATAGCCATCCATATGGCCTCCAGTCATGAATGTATTATATATATGGTTTTGACATGTACTGTAAACACTGCAAGGCAATTACCTTGAAAGTGGTTCCAAAGGCTCCAGAGGCTTGATAATGGCGTGCCTTTGCAAGACTCTATCTTTTGACATAAAACATTGTATTGTACACTAAATGAATAGAAAAAGTAATCCCATGGGCATAGCCAAAACCGATGCAGTCAGATGTTATTTTTAACCCCCAATGCGTTGCCTTCCTTTTTCAGTTCAAATGAAGCACTGGTTTAATCATTCCGTTATGGCGCTGCAGCGTTTAATAAGGGATTGTGCGTCTCTTTAAGCTCTGTGAGCACTGATTCAAATCGCCCTTATCTGCTTATCACAGTACAGTCAATTAAGCATGGATTTTGTTCTGTTCCTGCCCTTGGCAAACTGTACATTCATCGTACGGATCATCTGTAACTGGCAACATCTGCGTTTCAGTGGGTTTTTCAAGGCAACTCACTCGATGTTAATTCATAAACCAATGCAGATGGTCTGACATGTAGCTGATGGCATGTCACTGTTTGGCCTTTAGGAACGTGCTTCAGCAATTTGAGATGTACCGGCTAGTTCCACATTCTGTTGTACCACTGTTGGAATAAATGTCTCATAGCAACAAGCATTAAAGTTATCCACTCCAGCTCCCCCTCCAACCATGCGTCTCTGATGTTACACTGCTGACCTCTTATACAAAAGCTTGTATTTCTCCTTTTTGGTCAATGCCCCCTTGCAGAAAGTTCTTGAAAATTTCTATATCAATGTCCTTCTTTTTTCTGCAGCCTGCAGATATCTGATAACAGGAACTGGTGGATTACTTAGAGTTTGTGTTTGTTCTCTAATTATCCATTTGCAGAGTTCTGAACGAGAAAGACCTTGAACGATATTACAAAGTGCAAACCTAGAAACCAGTGACTGTTTAGGCTATGATCTTGAGAGAAGCTTTGTTCTCCCTTTGAATGCTACCTCTGTCCCAGCTTTGCTACTTTTTGTGACTGTATGAATGTCAAAGTGATGAGTAAAGAATATGTGCACTCTGTTCCCAATGTGCAAGATAGAATGCGTTGCAGCACTTCTCCAAAAGAGCAGACGTCTCTTGGCATTCTCAGGAATCTGTTCTTGGCTTATCATCTGGGTAGAGAGGCAAGGCATATAACCTCTGAGGCAGGCTCCCTTAATGTACAGAAATGGGATTTATCAAGAGATGAGTCAACTGAGCCTCATGGGAGCTGGAATGGGAAATCACAGGGGAAAAGAACTCAAATATACACAAGGAGACCTGCTTACCAGCATTCACAGGTAAAAGTACAAAGGAATCACAGCATCAAGTGCCATAACCAAAAGATGCTTGGTGCAGTGACGGTGATAAAATTCATCCTCATATTATGATCAGTGGTGTCAAATTACAATGGAAAACTCGACATTTATATAGGCAGGTCGCCAAGCCATATTCCATGCTTTCATCTGTTAATGACACAAAGACGTTGCACTCGGTGATATTCTTTTGGACGAGCTAATGTTTATACAAGAATAATGGAGAATTATACATGTTAGAAACAACACATATAACATTTTTGGAAAATATTGTACAGACAATATTTCAGGACATGAGATCAGATTAAAACAGTCAGTGGGCCAGTTATGCAAAGCCTGCATCATTATTTATGTAACGAATAACATTTCCATTGCTATTTGCTGCACACTTTCTTTATCGACAAAATTATGTAAACACTTTTGCAACATTGAGGAAGTTTTGCCGTGTTTTTTTTTTTTCTGTTTTCATTCAACTTTTTGGACATCATCATTTGCAAAAATCTGCTCAGCTAGACAGAAAAAGGCTGAATCAAAGAGCCACAGAGACAGACACACAGTGTGGATGGTTCCCTGCAGACCTCTGCCTCTTCTCAAACCCCCCACCCCCCTGCAGAGGTTTGGTTTTATCTCCTCCTGTCCTCCCTGGTTGGGAACAAAGCGGTGGAGGCAGGCTGAGTGGGGCAGCACTGGACAAAAACCTCAGACATCTGCTTCTAATATCTCCACTCCCAGCCTGTCTGCCCCACTGTTGTCATTTGACCAAGGATTGATTGCAGCTCCAGCCTCACAGAGCACACGCAGGCTTGGCTTCAGACTGCACACATCTGCCTAACTGTCTTAACAGCTCTGCTTTCTCTTCTTTTGCATCTTTTTAGGATGAGCACTTCAAAACTTTGCCTATTTCCTGGTTAGTTTTACTTGGGGAACATTATATCCACAAGCTCTGCTGACAACTTTTGAAAATGTGACATCATTAAACTGATCTCTTAAATGAGTTTTAATACCCACCAGTTGCTTTAGAGTGCTAGTTCAGGTTTTTCCCTATGCAGTCGTATTTGTTGCCCTATGCGAGTGCAATATATTCACCAATTTTCCTGGCCTACTGCTCCAAAATGAATGAATATGCATCTATATCTACTATAGATGCAGTTTTGATGCAGAAAAACAAAGCTGGAAAAATGGCAGTGCTGTGGCAGAAAATAATTCCATCATTTTAGAAACCACGCTACTGAAGAGAGCAATGAAAATGAAACCAAAACAAATGTATCATCTACTTCAGTCACTGTGGAAGAGTACACTCTCACAAAGAAGATGCTAATGGACCAAACTTGGTGGATGTATGGCACTTACATGGACCAACAAATATGTATGGGTAAAAATCTAAATCACTTTAATGTGCATAGTCACGTGTAAATGGTGGAAAAGTAATATTGTTTCACATTGATCTGTCATTGAATACAGAACAGCAAAACCTCCAGATTTAATAACAGTTGAATTTTCAGTAACAGTTATTTAGAGCAGTGTTGATTGAAGTAATAAAGTGATATGCTGCTGGGCGGCTATTAATTTATATTGTTAAATTAACTCTGATGGTTGTGTAATGCTGCATTTTGACTTCTTACAGTTGAATTAGCACTCCTGATTTTGTTTCATGCGGCTCAAAATGTCATAACAGGGGCAATGAATTCTGAAAAAGGGAGAAAAAATCTTTTAATATTAAATTGTTAAGTAAAATTATTAGACACCTTGGTGCCACGTTATATTTTTCTGAAAATCAGTTCCATCATTAAAGCTCTAACCCTAACCCCCAAATAGATTCAAGCCAGCAGAGAATAAAGTGCTCAGCTGGTGGATCCAAAAGCATTCTCTTGGTAAGTGTAATCTCTTATAATTACCTCCTCTGTGAGTTAGCCAGACCTTTTTGATTCATATGCACCTTAAGTCATCTACTTTGAGATCCAGCTCATGAAAAGTATCTTGCAAGCAGTGATGTCATGCCAGCTGCTCTGAATCTGCTCCTGTGTTCATTAAGTTGAATTTTCAGTTTTTGCAACGTTTGACTGATGTAATTCTTGTTGCACTGTAATAGCAAAATAGCAAATACATTACATGTAAGGATCACACTTTCTTTGGATAGCTCCCAATAGATATTTAGCAGAATATTGATATATAAAATAAATATCAACAAGAGTTCAGCAGAATATCAATAAGCAATAAATTAGATTTCAACAACATATTGCAGGAGAGACTAAATTGACACACTGGATGTGCAAACACCATCCTACCCACCTCCCATATTGTTGCTGGACCCCTGTTGCATTATTATGAAACCCACCCGAGGTCTGGGAAAGATCCATCCACAAGGTTAAGGTTAGGGTTCTGATTGGATGAGGGATTTCTTGGACACGACCATAGGATTAAGATTCTTGCCCAGAACTCTTGTGGAATCCATAGTGATGCTTTACAGACATGTTGAAATGTAATTTATGGCTTACTGGTATTCCACTGAACTACTGCTAATGTGTAACACATTTATTAATTGACATTCTGCTGAAAATCTATATGGGGCTAGCCAAAGAAAGTGTTACACATATGAAATATTACACCTAATTAATAATTTGATTTTGTATTCCTTCCCTTTGTGCATATCCATATATCTACCTGTTGTTACCATATTGTTATAGGAGCTGCATGGTCTGCATAGGAAAGTTCCAACAATGAATGTGAATAGTTGTTGTACTGCTGCAGTAATTTTAATCAGTTTGAAAAAACTGTGGCTAATACATAGGAAAGAAATGGAAAAAACATGCAATTCCTGCCTTCTTCACTGCAGCCCTGTGAACTTCACTGCCATGTGAGGAAGTAATTGGGTGTTTGTTGAAAGTGAAGGTGGAAATCCATGGATTAGTTTGGAGTTTTTATTAATAGTCATATAGGTATTACCAAACTCTACTTGATTTGTCCCCTGCATACATAAAGAGGTTTGGTAAAGCTGCTTGCAGTTTTGATAAGGCTGAGATTTGGAGACCACCAGCAATTTTACAGTGCAGAATTGGCCTGAGCTAATTAGCAGTCTAAGCACTATGCAAAATAATAACTTGTACTTGGCAGAAATTTGTCTCCACACCTGAAAATAAAAGCGTATTGTTGGATGGATCCAGTAAATTGGCTGTCACACAGAATGAAAAGCCAGCTATTTGTCTTTTGTCTCT
Organism: Myripristis jacobus; assembly: GCA_900302555.1. Lineage (NCBI taxonomy): Eukaryota > Metazoa > Chordata > Actinopteri > Holocentriformes > Holocentridae > Myripristis > Myripristis jacobus. Next base: position 964 of record OMLB01026405.1, on the reverse strand, counting down.
CACAAAGACAGAGATTAAATATTGACAAAGAAAATGTGAGGACTGGAGTTATATGAGCTGACAGTCCTGCAGAAGTCCTACAGGAAGATATGTGAGGATAGGATGTCAGGCTCACAGGCTCAGTGTAGCACTTGAAGCCCACTTCACTGAGAATATGTCAGTGCCAACCAAGTGCTGGAGCTATTCTTGATTTGGACACAGATTATGAATGCCACGTTTGAAGAAATATGAACTCAAGCCGCTGAGTGCATCAATTCAACTTCATTGCAGCAGTGTGAAGATACAGACTATATACAGTATATTGCAGGCATGCTGAATAGAGTTTATTGTGGTTATTGTTTGAGACAAATCTTTTTGAGGGAAAAATATGAATGCAAAATGTATTGGATTTGTGTTTATATTGGTGCTTGATTTCCTTTTGATGAACTGCAGCAGTGGTTTTCAAAGTGAAGGTGTCCTTTAGGGTGTCTTATCCTCAGCAAAATGAGGAATGGTTTAATTTCACCAAACTTAACTTCACTAGAAAGAATACAGAAAATGTATGAGGGATCTGAAAAAATAAATATCATCAGTGATGCTGGATCAGTTTAAAATTCATTGTGTTTGTTGTAAAGTGTCCTTGAGTGTTTTTGAAAGGCGCTTATAAATAAAATGTATTATTATTATTATTATTATTATTATTATACTGAACACAAACTTAGATAAACTGCATGGACAAAAGCATTAGGCCCCACCTCTTAATCATTGAATTCAGGTGTTTCATTCAGTCCCATTGCCACAGGTGTATAAAATCCAGCAGCTAGCCATGCAGTCTGCCTTTACAAACATTTGTGAAAGAATGGCTCGTTCTAAAGAGCTCACTGAGTTCCAGTGTGCTGCTATAATAGGAATGTAATAGGAAGCCACCACTGCAACAAGTCAGCTGCTGAAATTTCTTCCCTCCTAGATATTCCACCATCAGCTG
>OMLB01026404.1:26565-51019 GCA_900302555.1 Myripristis jacobus | reverse complement strand
CTTTGGACAGGGAGGGGGCTGGAGGAGGAGGAGGAGGAGGGGGGGTATTCTTCGTTGGTGTTCGGTATTGTCCGGAAACCGGTGTCGGAGTTGCACTACTATCGCTGAAATCAATAGGGGACAGTGGCGCTCCACTCTCTCCCCACACTGCTACTTCAAGTCAGACTACCAATGAGTGAAATTATTATTCGTCCACACAGAGTAACATGTTTTCAATTTTAACCCTCTTGTTACCTTCAGATTTACTAACATTTTTATCAACTGGGGTCAAACAGCCCTTTAAACACCCCCCTAATACATCAAAGTCATATCATATTATTAGGGAATCATATTATTCCCTCCCAAATGTAACTACCGCAGGACCCCAGGTGTGTTTATGTTCACTGACTGTCCTAAAGCAGAGGGGAAGTTTTCTGATGATCATAAATTGCATGTTATAGTTCCCCAGTGTCATCCAAAACAACTAAAACAAATGTGGGTAAACATGTCTTATAGGTTTTATACAGCTAAAAAAGCCTGGGGTCAAATGGGCCCCAATAAAACACTGATGCACACAAAATGTATAAAGGACAATGAAAACATATCATCGTGTTAATTTTATGTTTACCCACTTGTCCCTGTTAAGTTAGGACAAGTCATGAAAATATTAAGCAAAAAAAAAAAAAAAAGAAAAAAAAAAGATTGTCAATCATGTATTTAGAGATGTTAAACACAGAATGGGGTCAAATTGATCCCAAAGATAATAGGAAGGTTAAAATTTAACCAAAATGTAGTCTATACAGGGTGTCTGCAGGTATCAGAGAGGTGAGTTTAATGCGTTTGAGGACATTTTACTCAGCTTTAAGACTGCTTTTTCTACAAATATGTATGTTATCTTTGTAGGTCAGTATAAATCAAGTTATAGGCTTTGTATATTTGGTCGAAGGCAGAGGTAAGTTTTAGGTAGGGATGTGGTAGGTTAGCCTATGTTTTATAAATAATATCAGGTTCCTTTGGATAGTACTGTAATTAATGTTATCATTACTGTCCCCCCCTCCTCACAGAACTTTGGACAGATTAAATACAAGGATTTTCTAAGATTTCTCTCCATAGGTAAGTATAATGTGATCTGGTTTCTTTTGCAATATGCGTTTTCCCAACATGTAAGTTCAGCAGGTTCAGTGGTAGATTTAGGGTTTTCTAATGTCAGAAATGTTGACTCGGATGCAGAACTTAAAGTAATAGAGGGGAAAATGAAATCATAAAAATGTTTCTGTTGAAATTAAGACCTAATAAATTAAAATATTTGGCAAAACATTTTTTACAATATAAAACTTTTGGGGCCTTTTCATGGACCTGCAGACACCCCCTCGGTTTATTTATATCTGCATGAGGAAAGTATGCAGGTCTGAGAGCGAGACAGTGGGAAGAATACAGGACAAAGTGAGACACAGCAAACCTGGGGTGCATTTCGCAAAGTAACATTAACAAGTTAGCAATGTAACCCAAAAGGTCATAAGATAGTTATTTAAATTATATTATTAGCAGTTGTCAACATGCATACCTGAATCACATTCATACACCTAATATTAAAGTTCTGTTTTATAGATTCCAATTAGTAGCATCATTGTAGAACATAATCCTGTTTTATGAAATATCCCCCATTGGCAGTGATTTGTGGTCAAAATGCCTTAAAATGAGTGGGAGGGCTCCATTATTTTTAAGACGACAGGGTTTTTGGTGCTTCTGATAAAAGCCAATCACAAGATGCGTCAGTAAAAACTGTGTCTCCACGAATGCAGAGAATAATATATAGTGCATTTGAGACTGAAAGAATCCAAGAAGATAATACATCCTCCTCTGAAAAACGAGGGGGACACATTCCCCTCTCCACCTATGTAACCACACAACCCTGAGATGAAACACTGATCAGTGCGTTGCCTGTGCTGCAGTCAAGGTCTTTGCAGCAAAATCTCATGCAGATTATCATCACTCAACCAACTACCAAGTGTCACTCTCAACGAGACATTTTTTAGATCCAGTTGTTCATCATATTAAGTCCAAAAAAAGTCACTACATTTCCTCTAGGGTGCGATCATATTACCTGAACAAACCTATGGAGTTTATTCATTTTAATAGAAGGTAGGATGAGGTCATTTTTATCTCTAAAAACACAAACTGGTGACCTCTGCACAACGAGTGACGCTCAACCTGCTGCTGCGGCTCACATTTGTCTCGCTGAATAAAGACAAATGCGTGCACACAAACAAAATGTGATTTCATACCACTCCAGTGCATGGGGTGTCATTATTATCCTTCCCAGGTTTATCAAGAGTAGCTGTGGTTTGGACCAAGTCCTCTTTATCAATAACTTCTTCCTGTAATAAGGTGCATAAAGGTGGCGGCCCCCTGATGTGACGTCCTGTCCATCCTACACTACAGTGCACCTTGTTTGTTTGCTCTGCCTCCCTCTGTCTGTCTGATCTGTGTATGGCTGAGTGGATGCCGCTGTTCTGATTAGTTTTCACTGTAGGACAGTTTCAGGAAAGACAGATGGAAAACCAATAGGACATAAACTGTGTGTAAAAGAGACTGTTTGGAAAAAATGCATGGGAGACAAACTCTGTGTATGTGTGCAGGTATTAAAGTACATGTGAGGAACAGGCAACAGTATACTGATGTGACATGATGGTGGGAATGGTGCAACATTTGGCAGGAAGCAAACTGATTTTCCACTTTGGCCTTTGCCCTTAGGCTTCAAGTATCTGATACCACCTTGTTTCTTAAATTAGCATCATGTACATGGTCACTGGACCTTAACAACAGGTCTGAGATCAGTTCATAACCATTAAGGTGGAAGCACACTGCAATATTTATTTAAATATTCTTAGGTTTCACATTTTTAGGAATATAGCTGGTACTCCTATACAGAGAGAGTTACAGTGAGCAGGTAGAGGTTGATTATCTTGCTCTAAGACAAGCTGACAGGATCAAACCTGGGACATTTATGAAGGTGCTCTCTTGAACCACTGAGTCACCCTGTTCACCTGACTGCCTCAGACAAGTTTCTGAGCTAAGGTTACTCTTCAGTGCTATTTGAGACAGATGTGGATAAGAAGAACCACATGCACCAATTTCTGTGCACATACGTAGGCAGACACAAGCACCTCTGATGAAAATCAGTTATCTAAACTCGTGTGACTTTCGGTTTTAATTCAGACTAAAACCAAAAGCCTTGAAGTGTGCTTCCACCTTTAACCCACATGGGCCTTGACCCTGATGATGCCGTTGCCGTGGAGACGGGTGAGAGACAGTACTGATGCTGCAGCTCAGCGATTTGTCCCCTGTTGTCTGCCCTATCTTTGGGCACAGGCGCGTTCCACATCGGCGATGGTCTTTGGTGCATCAGAAGACAGAATCAGCGGGCTTCCCTTTTCTCGGATCACCACGTCGTCCTCGATCCTGACCCCGAGGCCACGGAAACGTGCCGGGACCTGCTCATCATCCTCACAGATGTATAATCCTGTGATGAGAGATGGAGATGTGTCAGAAAGTTGTATATAAATTGCCTCACGTGAAAAAAAATCATCTAACAGCAGGAACAACAAGAGCCATAAAAACTCAAAAAGTTCACCCAGCGCTTACAGTTGCGTGATATAGAAACACCTTGTGTTCCTTGTGATAAAGAGAAAAAGAAATAAATTGAACAGGATCCCTTGGGGTCATGTAATTTCTGGAAGTCTACAGTTAGATTAAATTAAAAATGTTGGTCATGGAAAACTAAGAGACTTTCACATCTGACAGAGTGTTAACCCTGATTCAAAACAGAGAGGAGCCATCCAATTCCAGTCTACAGTAATTAGACAGAGAGGAATGTGGGGATTTACTCCATACAGCAAAAAAACTCAGTGCATGAGAAGGAAAGAAAAGACTGAAGGGCTTTTAAACCAGCTCTTACCTGGCTCTATGGTGATGACCATCCCTGGCTGAAGAGGCTGGGAGCGGGACAGCTCAGGAGTGTCGTGGACGTCCATGCCGAGGTAGTGGCCGACGTGGTGGGGGCAGTAGCGCCGTGCAGCCTGGGACGAGCAAAATCAAAATCATGGCCATGAATGTGAAACAGATCGGGGACTGATTGTATAAAGCTTTGCCACAGCTATTAAGGCTTGTTTGAGCTTTACTGTGGACAAGTAGGTTAGTAATGACTCATTTTTTCTACTTTCAATATCCCAGGTTCCTAGAGCTTAGGGCAAGTTAGATTAAGGCCTTTTTAAATTAAATTTAAGACCAATTTTTCCCAGAACTGGGAAATACCTGGTGTTTGTTGGCAGGCTGACTTTCCAGTTTTGTGTTTATCACTCAGCATGTGGGATTCAACTGCCTTTTAGTCCCATCATGACAAGTTTGAAAAACATTTCCTGGTACCAGTTTCAACCATGCTACAAATTTTTGCTTGTCATTGGATTTCCACTTCCCCATGTCATCCAGGAGACAGTGACAGCGAGTAAGCGACAGTGGATGCGCTGCTCTAAGCATCCCGACCAAAAACAAAACATGAGGGTTGTTGATTCAGCTATCCTGATCTGCAAGACATTAATGCAAGAGGTATTCAGCAAATTATTTGTAAAAAATACATATTACCAATTATTTTGAAATTTGAACCCCAGAAAAAAAACATTCATAAAATCATACTCCCAATATCTTAGCATTTTTAAAACTTGAAATATTGATTTAAGACATTTTAATACCAATTAAGCCCTCATTTTTATCTTAACTAATTCAATGCCTTTTAGGACTTTTTAAGTATCCACAGGAATCCTGATTAACAGATAATTCAAGGACTCTTACATCTCAAAACCAAAAAGGCACACAGCTGAATCCAGCAGCACCTCAACAACCATGTTTGTGAAAGTTGAATACACATCACAATTAGGTTTTATGAGGAAATAGGCCAAGTGTCTGAAGTACCATTTGCATGCTTTATCCCATGTTGAGCCCAAAAACAAGACATGACATGCTCACCAAGGCTATAATAAATACAACCCAAATAAGCCTATTTTATCAGTATCTGTGCATGCTGTGTTTCTGTTTTGCACTGCATGTTACCATAAAATCAACATCAGTTATATGCAGTACTTCTTGGTTTTGAAGCCTGTGTACTTTGATTTATAGTTTGCACCGAGTTTAGCACATTCCAATGTCAAGTTCATTTTCAAAAATCCCAAATTCTGTGGCCATTATTATCTCTATTCCTGTTATCGTTACAAAGTGATCAGACTTTATCATTTTGCAGTCTGTTTACACTGCAGACTGGTGTATGTAAAAGTCAAACTGATAACATGATGACAAACTGACAAAAATACTATCTACATGTTTCAGTTTTGTGGTCACTGGCTGTATAAAAACACAAGGCTTACATGGGAATCTACATCCAAGGGATGAAGTGTGCACCCTGCTAGCCCCCCCCGCCCCATCTTTAACTTCCTCTCAGCCGTACCTCTCTATTTGCATCTATTGCGAGAGAGGTGGTCAAGTAGACGGAGTAAGTGGTGCTACATCAGAGCTCCTATTCTGAGAGGGCTGATAATTATGGGCCCAGTTTTGAATTGAGGTCTCCCATATGGAAACTCAAACATCAGTCAGTCATCCAAAGCAGCAAGGCCAAGAGAAGAGGCGTAGAGCTTCCTAGGTCTTCCCTAGTTTGTATCTAGAAAATGAGCAAACTTGGCAACAATTTATTCTTTTAGATTCAAGTTCATTACTCTTTGTCTTAATGAAGAATTATCGTGTCAGTCTGCTATGCGTCTTGAACAAACAGCTTCCTGGCAGCCACAAATCATCCTTTGTTTTATTACCCCATGCTTCTGTTCCAAACTTTTCCAGAGAGACTGTTGATTTTTTTCTTTTTAACAGAAACCAGTTGAATAAATTTACATTAAACTTTGGTTTGGCTTGCTCATTTCATTTCCCTGAAAAGAACCATTACAGGAAAGGAGTGCCTCTATTATAGGTAGTTATACTGGCATATTGTGCTTTATGAAGGGTGTAATTAGGTTACCATTTCATAGTTTAAATTGGCCAGAGGAGCTTATGGCTATTTCCTGACCACAAACCATTGGTGAGGATAAAAAGGAACACAAGATATACCAAAAATGTCTAAATTCAATACCCTGCTGAGATGGCAGGTGATGATTTGATAGTGTCCTTGTTCTCTTTTATGTGGGTTTGATTTGTTATTTGTAGTGCTTCACTCAACGACAGGGGAGGAGACATTTTATTATACATTAACAGTCAGAAAATCCAACAATATCATGTGAGCACAGAAGCTGACATGCACTTCACATTGACCCTCAGTTCAGAGCAGAATGAAATCTGATCTTGGCCTTTGCCATTCTATTTTAGTCTCTCCCCTTAATATTCATTTTGCTGTTAAGATCTACTTTCAGAACATAAAAATAAATATGAATCCGTCAATAGTTTACGCTAACTTAGCACTGTATAACAATTAATGAGCCTTAAAGGCAAATATTTTACCACATCATACTGAACAAGGCGTGTGTTTTCTGTTCTGCTGATGAAAAAGGAAAAAAATGAAAAATGACATGGAGCCTCTGGACAGCTGTATATGTGTGTGGGAACTTCTTCTTTGTCAAATATTTGACCACATGAAATGAAAGCCACACTGTTACCTACCAGGCCTGTGGAAAACAGTATCTGCCAATAAGGTGAAATCTCTGGCACGGAGCTACAGTATGTGATCACCCCTGTACTACCCTCTGTCCATCCATCAGCAGGATAACTAAACAGCAATGAGCAGATTTGCACAAAACTGGGAAATTACCAACTATCACATCTGGCTCGCTGAAAGGGGCGTGTCTTGTGACTACACCATTGCCAGATGGGGGTGGGGCTTCGCACAAACAGGGGTGTAGTTTCCAAACACATTCAGGTAACAATGAAACCCAGTGGGGAGGCTGGTCATGGATCAATGCAGGGCTGACCTCTTTTCCATGCTGATCGACCAAAAGGGGTGTGTCCTATTGCAACCATATTCCCTAAAAGGGGGATGGGCTTAGCACAAACATGGCTGTAGTCTCCAAATCATAACGTCATGAATCCCAGTAGGACAGCTGGTCATGCCTCAAAGGGGGCACTGACCAATTTTCCCCACCATTTGGCTGAAAGGAGCTTGTCCTACAACATTGCCTAAAGGGGGTGGGGCTTAGTACAAATAAGGCTGTAACTTCCAGTTGTGACCTTGGCAGACGTCTGCACTCTGCCTTCTTGTTAGATGTGTAGTCGTTGACATGAGGAATGTCTGATTATTGAGCTCTAGGAAATTAGGAACTGAGCAGGGAAGATCAAAAATTAACTGAACCCATGTTGATTTTAAGTACCACATAATAGCTCTTCTTGATACTATTCATGTCTCACAGTAACTTTGTCTCCCTAAAGCCAAGTGCTGCTCCCAGTGTGTCCATACGTTGTGTAAGGATGCACTTTGGGATGATCTACCAATTGGAATTTAACCAAAACTTGGTATCTATTTTCCCAGGTCTCTCATTATGAATATTACCTTTAGTACATCAGCATCACTGGCACTGGCCTTGACAACGCCCAGCTGCCTGAGCTGTCGTCCCAGCAGGGCCAGCATGGTGCTGTAGATGTGATCCAGACTGACGCCCGGGGAGCACAGAGACAGGCAGGAGCGCTGCACCTCCAGCACAGCCTCATACAACTCAGCCTGGGCAGGGCTGAACCTGGAGGGAGGCAGGTGGAGGGCAGAAGAAGAAGAAAAAAAGGAAGGACAAGAAGCAGTCAAGGTGTGTGCATCTGGCTTTTCTAGACTTGAAATGGTTTGTTGAAGGTTAAAACACATTTCTAATCTGGCTGCAGCAGTGTATGCACATTTGAGAGATGAGCTGGAATTGTATTAATCTTTACTCATCCAAGACAAGGTTAACTGTATAAAATAATTTAAGAACCTTTTGAATAGCACATATCTTAACAATTTTACAAAGTGTTTTGCAGAATAATAAAATGGAGAAGATAGAATACAAAATAATAAAAAACAGTACCAACCTAGATAAAATCAGACCAAGAATCGCAATTCAAGTGCATCAAAAAATACAGAAAACAGACTAATAGAGCCAAAGAACAATAGACAGAAAAGAAGACAATAAAACCCACAAAACAAGTGAACAAGACTGAAAGTAAATGAAATCAAATAAGATCCACTCATAAAAAGGTCTGATGAAATTATACAAAACATAAGAAAAAAAAGAGCACATATGCTCTTTACACACATTACCACCTGGCAGCTGCCCAGTACAACTAGTCCAGTATGTCATCTACTGCTGACTGTAGCTTCAGTGGAGTGTTTGGAGGATGTAAGTGCCTTGCTCAAGGGCAGCTTGATGGTAGTTGAGGTAGTTTTTGTTTTTCCACTGAGAGCTGGCACCTGGTGGCTCTGCAGAGTCACCCTGTCAGGCTGGGACTTTGTTTTTCAGAAGTGTTGTGAAGGACAAGCACTACTTACTTTCCGTTCACTGGCCAGGTACGAGTGATATCACTGACATAACCAAAGTATTCACAACCACCATCAAGCAGCACCATTTCACCATCCTGATGGAGGAGAAAGGAAATAAAACAACAATTAATGTTCAGTCATTTAAACTCTGTTCTTGTTTCACTGTTACTTAAGTACATAAATAGCGCTGATCGTATTTGCTAAGTTTTTGCTGTTCATGGCACCTTATTCGATGGAACTGTCCTGAGATTTTGCAGCCAAATCCTTCAACACAGTCAACATTTGCCTTTACCTTGATCATCTGGTTGTTGTTTATGTAGTGCAGTGTGTTGGCTCGATTTCCCCCGGCGACCACAGGGGGGTAAGCCAGGAAGTTGGCGCCATGGATCCGATTCTCAAAATCAAACTGGAACAAGATTATAGGTTATTATGTGTACTCTAAGTCTACTTGACAAGTGACAATAGACAATTTATATGGTGTTACAACATATTCTCCTGTTGCTGAAAATAGATTTGAACAATGTCTCAAAAATGTCAAAATTACAACAGTGACGACTACGATTTCTAAATCACAAGGGGTTGCGGTTTTTCCTCAGAGGCCTCCATAAAAAGATATTCCTGTGCTGTGCAGACCTCTAGGCCTAACAATCCATTTCTACATGAGTAAAGTTTTCAATTGATTAACAGTAACTCCAAAGCATGAGCATTTTAGTCTTATGCACACCATTTACAATCATTTTTCAGGTGCTGATAGATGAACAATGAAACTTTTTCACTTTTTCAATGAAAATTTTCCAAAGAAAGATGTGTAAGAAATAAACTGTGGAAGGACAGAGCTCCAGCACGCCACCCACTTCACTTGCAATTAAATAGATTTTTAGAACCAATGAGGACAATTAGGAACACTTCCTCGTTATTACCTGAAGATTGTTCTTTTCTCCTAATAAAATTGATTTAATTTCAAGTGCAGAGGACAGTGTGTGGGAGCTTTTTCTTTTCCGGTGCTAAAAAAGAAAAGTTGCTTAAAGAGCAGCAGGCACCAACACCTCATTATATTTATTTACAACTGCAGAATCCAGACATTAAAAGTGTATGACTCCTGGTTGATACTGCACAGTCTTAAATTTAAAAGAACGTAGGCTAAAACTACATTAACTCAATAATCAATGGACAACACTTACAGTCACGATAATCACATAAAACAGCTTAATCAATATTACACACAGAGACTGTAAAAGGCGACACAGTGAATAGCTGTACAGAGGCAGTCAAAGGCCTCCAGTTACCTTTGCATAAAGCACAGCTTCATCAATATCGCCTTGACACAGAGCCATCGTCTTCCTGAATGCCTGAGGGAGAAAGAATGGGAAAGGTAGCAGTATTATCACTAACACTGCATTCACAGACATATTGATGCATTGTAAATGGACATCAGTGGTGAATTTTCTGCATATACTATCTTAAAAGGGATATTAATGTACAACTGGGGGGGGAAAAAGTCTGGAAAAAGTCAAATATCACAATATCTTTGACCAAGGACCTGATACTGACATTGTGACAATATTGAGGGGATGACTATTGGTGTTTACACATAATTTTTGATAAACAGTCTTTGACGATGTGGCTATAATGATCAAACAGGTAGAGGCAAATAACAAAACAGCTGCAACAGTCTAATAAGTTCAAAAAATTACTGTAATGCAGCCTTTAACACCAGGAAAAGACAACACCTGCCGTGCCATATCACAATAGTACAACATCCAAAATTCAGGCACATCTAAAGTCACATCATGCAATGTCAATATATTGGCCCAGCCAAAGCTAAGCTCATTATGTGTCCTCCTGTATGCAAGAGGCTTCACTAAACTATCTGCTTTGAAAAGTTGTTAAAATATGACATTATATGGTTGATATCCCTGATGATTTATGGCCAAAAGAAGGTAAGATATGAAGGTTGTAACAGAAGATTTCATACAATAATAATGGTGAATCCACTCAAAGGACGATGTGTGACGAAGTTTTGCCATTGTTATGCTGTAAATGTCTACAGTAGTGAAGACAGCTTTGGAGTTGCTGTAAAGTTGTTGTTTTTTTCCACCTATTTGATAGGCTAATGACTCCTATAGACATCAAGTCTTTACGCTAAGCTAACACAAAATGCTACCCACAGAAACCAAACTACTGGACGTACAGAGGTGAAAATGGTATTGAGCATCTTGTCTCAGTCTAGGTAAGTCAGAAGAAGGATATTTTTCCCAAATAGCTGGAATATTCCTTTAAAGAAATCTCAACCTAATATGATTTAAAGAATCTGGATTCCCACCTGTGCTGTGATGCGGCCAGCCTCTTGCATGAGGGCCACTTCTGCTGCACTCTTGAGGGCCCTGAGGGACTGTGTGAGGGGCCTGAGGGAGTGTGCCATCGGCCCCGCCTCCAGCACAGGACACACATGGGTCTGGTGGAGCTGCGGATGGGCTGGCTTAGAGCTGTCATACCACACTATTGTACCTGAAACAAAGAGGAAGGAGCTATGGTCAGAGAAGATGATTAGATATCATCTAAGCCACACCAGTAGTTCCTCGAAGCACGCCGATTTGTCCGGCCATTTTCTCGCTGCCAGTGGTTGGACCGTGTCCAGATGGCTCTGCAAGTCAAACCAAAGTGATTTCACAAGATCAGCTAACTGGGTGAGTTTAGAGTGACTAGATAATGATTGACTTTTCCATTTAAGGGTGAACTATTTCTTTAAGCTATGTGCCCACCATGCACCACTTCTTCAGCTGGCAGTGCCAAACAGATGCTTGTGGGCAGCTCTGACCACGATTACTGCTGTTGCTATGCAACTGCTGAATGCTACTGAGCGCTAAAAAACATGCTTGGATACCACTGCTGTTAAAAAGATGCAACAGCATGTCCAGTCCTGTGCAAAAAAACAAAACAAAACAAGCTTGTCATTGTTAAGAGATTTTCCCCATCAACTCCCATCCACCCACCTTTGAGGCTCTTGAGCACCACACCCAGCTCCTCAGTGCTGTGAACTCTCTCTATGCCAGTCAAAGCAGCCGCCCCATCCTTCCCTGACCGGGGCCCGTCCCACAGCTCCCTCGCTGGGTCTCTACGGGGCACAAACAAGATGGCCTGGTCTGGTCGGCCTCTCCCATACAGAACCAAGGCGCTGTCAGGCTCTAGGAAGCCACTGAGGTAGAGGAAATCCTGGGGGGGTAAATGGCTCCGAGGTAAATAGTACATCTCTGCATAACTGGTGCAATGACAAAGAAGTGCTAAACAGAGATAACGACTGTCATGCAAAGTGTGAAAAACCCACACAGTGGTGTAAACTGATAATGCTGCAAGTGACAGGGCCTCAGATGTAAAGCTTGCTTCCTGTCATTCCCTTCACTTCTTGTTAGAGAAGGTATTACACTCTAATCTCTTCATTATCTGGATATATGTTTTTGGTCCAAGTGATGCAGTGTCTTCACTAAGGCTACAACTATTGATTATTTTCACTGCCAATTAATTAATCTATCAATTATTTTTCAATATTTCTATATATTCTTCATTTAGCCTATAACCTACAATGACGAATGCTCATCAGGAAAAATCCCATACTATTTTTTCATTCACTAATTTTATCATGATATGAATGGAGAAAAGTAGGCACGTTTTGGAATCTGGGTGAGATTAATGGAGCTGTAATCACCAAAAGTTTGAGATTTTTCTTGATGACCGGGTTTGACTGCTCCGTGTCTTGATGACTGATGTGATTCATCAATTATTGAAGCTATAGTTGATTCATTTTCTGTTGATTAACTAATTGATTAATTGATCATTTGAGCACTACCATTGAATGACAAATCTGGATGCAATACCCAACAAAGGCACAAAGGAGGGAAATGAGAGGAAGATGCTAAAAACAACAAAAACAAAAATGAAACTTAAGAAGGAGAGGGAGAAATGCAACGTGAGACCAGACGAGTACCTGGTGCTGGTGGAAGGGATACGGGATGTCGTTGGTCATGTACCGGGTTGGGTGGGACAAAACGATGACCACATGGGTGCCGGAGGAGGCCGAGGGTCCCAGCCGGTCGGCCTTGGCCTCGATGAGGGAGGCTAGCCTTTGTCTGCGAAACTCATATTCTGTGTGGCTCAAGCCTGGAGTTACCTCACCTGGAGACACAGAACACAGAGATGTGATGTCTCGGAGTAAGTAATGAGGTCGTCACCTGCCTTGAGACAGGGTGCTCTCTCAGGTAGCACAGAGTGATGAATGGCCTTGGAGTGTAGGATCTAATGAAGCACTGTAAGTAACTACAGACTGTGTGCTGCAGAAAGGGAAGATAAAAATAATGTGTACATCACTGGGACCAACCACTTCTAGTCTTTTATTGATCCCAAAACAATGAAATAAACTATCTGTTGCTATACAACTAAAGAGTGTAGATCCTAAATGCCTAAAGAATAACTGGCATGTTTACTTAAGCGAAATGACAACTTGAAAGCAAATCTAACTTTTTAACCTTATTAGACATTTTTATTCCATAACAATAAATGCCAAAAAGTTACAAAATTTGTTATCCTCTTGTGCTTATATATCAAAATTCCATTACATTTACCTCCTGAAAAAACGTATCTTCAATGACTGGATCAGCACATATTCATAAAAACTGCAACCAATAAAACCATCATACAATTTTGGACAATTCCACCGCTTCAGTCCTTCCATCTTATAAGACTGTTTTTCTATCCATTAACTGACTACTGTTCTGAATGACCTCTCTCTATGTCATGTTCTGGTGCAGTAACTTGTTTCAACAGGAAAAAAACATCAAATTCAATGACATTCAATGAACAAGAAGCTCTAAAACTGTCATTTCATGTATTTCCCAGGAAAGTGCAAAAGTGGCCCTGCACCAGCCAGTCACTCTTACTCTTGACCACATTAGTCAGTGCCATTTGACAGTGAAAACAGCACACTGCCATCACCTAGCCACAAAATCCTGCAGAGGCAACTGCCTTGTAAAACTCCTTACCATGTTTGATGAGGTGTGGATGGGTGAACGGGCTAGGCTGGCCCAAGTATCGAGGTGGAACTGTTTTTGGTTTCAAACCCCCTGGTTTCACAGAAATATTCCTGCACTGGCACAAGACACATCCTGCAGAGAGACAGAGAAAAAAAATTAAGATGAAACAGACTCTTTTATCGTGCACAGTGGGCAGTCTTGCATTCTAATCTGAGTCCAAGTTACCAGGGTCATATCAAAATGAGGTCTCGGCACTGTTTACCTCAATTATCCTTTCACATGCCCTGCAACAGGTGATGAAAACCGCCCTAACACATCAGTGGTGTCCCGCTGCCTGCCTTTACTGACCTCCATTGTATGCAGTGTCTGTGGTGGCCTCACAGCATTACCAGGGGTCCCTCACACCCCAACCATGGACTGTTTGCCCTCCTCCTGCACCAGCAGGCTCAGGAACAGATTTTTCCATAACCATCACCATGATGAACTCTCAAACCCACCACTATCCCACTCCCCTTCTCCTTCATGACCCCTGAACCCCAGTGCCCCACTCCCACACCCCAATTTTCATATTCATATGCTTAATTCACAGCGCTAGCCCATTCCCCCCCAACACTCATGGACCTTCACTGCTTTTTGTACATATTTATTACAGTAAACACCTAATGTCACCTAATGACACCTAATATCAATACAGCACTGTCTACCTCAGGGCCTCACCTGCCCTCCACCCCTGTTTTCCACATATTTACCTATTTATCAAAAATTAACAACAAAATAAATGTCTGCACTTATATTATAAAATTTCCACATATAATATTTATTACATCTATATAAAATTTTATCTTTCTCATTTAGTATTAATTTCATTTGTATATGACTAATATATTCTTATCCCTTACACCTTATATGTAAATATTGCCTTGTCAACACCTTCTTTTTTATTATCTGTATATATTTTGTGTTTAAAAAACCATGTATCACATATGTTCTCACCTGTAAAGGCTGCCTCATCAGCATTTTATTCTACTATTTGCACTTTCTGGTTGAATGCAAAATTGCATTTCGTTGTATCTGTACTATGTGCGATGACAGTACAGTTGAATTTAATCTAATCAAAACATAGTTTACACTTGTAAAGTTTCTGTAAGCCAAGCTCACAATATGTGATTGAGGTATTTTTATATATTACTTGGCTAACAACACACTCACTCTCAGACAACACATGCTCACCAGTGTTACATCATCCCATCAGTGGTTGCACTGTGAGATAAATTTTCATATCCTCTCTGTGTCTGCCTAAAGGCCAATAATGTAAACCAACCAGTTGAACATGTGTTAGGGAAATGCTGAAAAGATGATATGATAAAGTCCCAAGGGTCAGAGGCCTCAGTGCACAAAGTGAGTCAAGTCTGAGCCAAGCCATGAGTCAGAACCAGGACCTGAGTCAGAATCCAATAATCTAGCACCACAACACTGACCATAGCACATGGTATAAAGCAAATTCACATCAAGCTCACAGTAGACTTCAGGACATGTTTTATGAATCAAGGATGATGTTAAAGGCACAGTTCACCCTAAAATTAAAGTTAAGTCATTATCTACTTGCCCCTATGTTAGTGGAAACTCAATTCAAGTTAGTAGGGTCACCAAACACATTAAAACATCACCCTGTCCTCCAAACTTGCTGTGTGTTTGCTGCTCCTCTGAACCTGAATAGAGTTTCAGTAGGAATGGGGTTGAATAGAAAATGACTGATTTGTCATTCACTGTAGTCCTGTAGATCTATCAGATGTGACTGCACGTTTCAAACAGTGTCTGAGCTGTTTACCTGAAAACACTGACGGCATAGTGTCACCAAAACATCACCGCACGCTAATAGCAACAGTGCTTGCATAAGACGTTTTGTAATGGGTGACAAAGCATGATGTGAAGTCAACTGAGCTCTACTGGCATGAAATGACAGGTAAGTCTCAAACCCCCTGAGCTCACCGGGCCTCCAGTCGGAGCGTGGCAGCAGCCTGGCAGCCGTCCGGAGCGCAGCGTTGGCTGGCGGTAACATCGTAGCACGTCGGCGACACGGAGCAGTCAAACCCGGTCAAAGCCCACCGTGATGTCCGCCTGGGCTGCGCTGGGCACGGTGGACACCTCAGACGGCCACATGAGGCGGGTTTAACGCCAAAAGCACAACGTGGTGAGCTAAAGTGGACAACTACGGTGACGGGCCAACGTGTACACTGTCAAACCAGAGCCAGACGAGCCAAAGAAAGCCGGTTTAAAACTCCCAGCTCGTCTGTTTTTCACGCTGACATGAGCCTGATGCCTGCTGCTAGCTCGCTGTTAGCTGCCATTCAGAAGGTGACAGCTGCGGCCTCTCCTTTAAGAGCCGCGCTGTGATTGGTGGCCCGGAGGTCACACGCCGCCTCTGATTGGACAAAACAGAATAACGGCTTCTACTCGCGACTTGTTTATATCGGGGAGGACCCCTGTGTTTTTGACAGCCTGACCGGTTGCCGCCTGGTTAAAAAAAGCGCACAGGAACGACGCCACCATTGAGGCAGCGCTGTGGCGGGTAATCAGCTGCACGTCTTCTGCAGTGTTTTATCCTCAGCCGTGAGAGGTTTGAGTGCTTGATAGGGTGGGTGTTCCGTTCACTAGCTGTTTTATGTCTGTGTTTCGCCGTTTGTGTCGTCTTTATCGCTCGCAGCTAGCTAGCTATCATGCGTCAAACAACCACCGCGTCACACGGCTTTGCAAAATCCATTTCCAGAAACTTCTGGCTTGCAACCTTCGATACAAGCGCTGATGAAATAGTACGTTGTACATCACCGTGTGACTGCATGTTGCTTGAATTGCATTTGTAGTCGGGTTAATGCTTTAAATCGTGAGGCAGGTCGAGGTTGTAGCGCTCATTCATTAGCCCAGTGCACGGCAGGATTAGCGTCAGGTAAGCTAGTCTTGTTAGCTGACTTGGTGCTTGTTTCTCTTCCCGTTTCCCCCTCCACCACATGCAGCGGGTTGTGTGCTGACCGAGCAGAGCAGCATGGATCCACGGAAAGTGTCCGAGCTGAAGGCCTTCGTGCAGCTGTGCGAGTCCAACCCGGGCGTGCTGCACCTCCCCGAGATGGGCTTCTTCAGGACCTGGCTGCATGGGTCAGTAGATCCGGATCTGCCGCTGCTACATGTGCACCTGCAGCTACACGGACCTGTCCTTACATCAGTTACGCAAAGGGGATTTAACTTGCATATTAATTATTATTGATCAGAACAGACCAGTCATTGTCTTGGGCCGCGTTAAAATAACAATTGATAGAGCAAATAAAATCAAACATCTTACTGCAACCTCTAAAAAAAAAAAAAAGAGCATTCTTCAAAAAAACAATAATAATACCAACTGGATGTAGAAAATGGAGTTACTTCACAAAGTAGTCTTTTGATCAAATCTGACAAATCACTGTTTTAGACTAACCCTAAATTTGATAGTGTCCATATTGTTGCCTTTTGAGATATTAATATTGTGCATGTTCATGTCTAGATAACCATATATTGTCCAGCCTTAATCCATACCTATCACACACCTGTCTGGCCATCTCTGTGCTCCTTCTCAAGACTTCCCCCTCAGCCCCCTTCCCGCATCTTGTTTTTGCCTGCTATGAAGATTAAGTCAGGGGCGCTGTCCTGTTTTGTCTGTTGAATGCTGTAAACAGTGATTTAGAGCTCTAAATAAACTTGAACTTGAGCTTTCTCTTCATAGGGCTGCAGGCTAACATGTGCCTCAGCCCTGCCCACCACAGCGTAAATATCATTTACCGTGGGAATCTTGCCTGCCCAGGGAAAATACACTCATTGATTTGACGATCTGAAATGGTAATCTTGGTGAATACAGTCAGTGCTCTGTCCATTAGAAAGCATGCTTTGTCATTTTCTCTCATTAGCCCATAAGCACTTCATTCAACCAGGCAACTTTTTATAGATAGGTCTGTTTTAAAAGATTTAATGAGCAAAAATGTCTTAAGTTCCTTTTCTACGTTTAATAGCAGAGATTGAACATAGCACTCTATTTGAATAATAAAAGGGGGACCATTTTCACATTAAAAGAGATGCAGAGGCAGTTATTCTCTAAAAGGCTAACAAGTGAAACTGTGCCCTTTTTATCATCAGATTTAATAAAGACTTTTTAATTCGTCATGTAGATTTTCCTCTTTATTTTAACAGTCAATGACATTCAGAAATATATTGTAATTTCAGTCTACTCAGTGTGGAAGTTAGGACTTAAATAGAGATTGTTTAAATTGTACTTTAATCTCCATGAGGAATTGGTTTGTATAGATTCTAGTATATCTGTTGACCAGTGCTCACCAGTTATAACGGGATCAGCGTGTATTTTGGTCAATACTCAAAAAAGACTGTACATACTGCAATGAAAACCTTCGATGATCGTTCTAAAATAATTATCGTTAAACAGTTTATCTGGCAGGTTCTATTGTTTACAATACTTTGTACAGCCGTGAGTTGACAGTGCAGCGTATCACAGGTGAGCTGATGGTGATGCAGAGTGTGTTAAGGTACATAACTTCAGTACAACCACTTGATTATTTTTGCTTCCAGCGTGTGTTTTTAAGTATACAAAAATTGGTTTATGTTCTTCTACTCCAAAATATATAGAGCAGTATCAGCCCCCAAAAATCCACTATCAGTCGGGTTTGAAATTAAATAATTTTTTGTTCAAGTGCACCTGTTGGACATGTTTTTGTTTACTGAAATCATTTCTAAATCTTTATATTGCAGCATGGGTGCAACAATTCCTCCACCAGCCCAGACAGGGGGCTCATGCAAGGTGAAAAAATAAATTCTATGATAAATCCTATTATTATACAGCATCATTTAGGTTAAAGACAAGACAATGCTGAAACACAAAGCAGTAAGAAAGTAAATGAAGTGAAATAGCACTGGCAAATAGTGAATTGCTTGTAATATCTAATCGTGTTGTAACAGGGTGCTCTCTTTCATGTAGGGTGGCTGTCCTTGTGGCCCTCCTCCTACCTCTGCTGCGACTCCTGAGCCTGCGGTTCCATCTGAGAGCGAGGAGAGTGAAATAGGTTTGTCCATCTCACCACTTCTTTTAATTATAGCTCAGGACCCAAATGAGTGCAGGGCGAAATAAGCCTGGAGACCAAATTTGCTAAGCTTGTGTTAGTTACTGTAAAAGCACAAGAATCACAGCCACAGGCTCTTTTACCTGCTCCACACGTATCACTTTTAAGAGTTGGGCTTTCAACCAGAGCTTTCAAAGTAATGGATATTGATTGTGTTAAAGCAGATTGTGTGTTTTGGTAATTGCTGTTGCTTCCCCCGTCAGAAATAGACAATGACGGAGTGATCGAGCCAGACACAGATGAACCTCAGGAGATGGGAGATTATGAAAATCTGGAGGTGATTTTTATTGTTTTGTTGTTGTTGTTTTTCTGTGATCCCCTGCAGAAATTAATGTGGATGCTCGCTGCCTGCAGATTAATCTAGCTATTATTTATTAATGCTTTCAGTCAGATTCAAATCCTGCTGTCATGTGGAAATCAAATGGCTATCAGTTTACTAAAGGACGATCTAAGCCTGGTTAAGATCAATGTCTCCAGCAGGGTTTGACTGAACTTATGCCCACATATTTTTTTTCCCCTCAGGTCACAGAGGAGATGATGGAACAGGCCAATGAGAAGAAGATGGAGGCCATTAACGCTCTGGGAGAAGGTAGGTTGATATTCCTTTCAGAAACTGAACGGTGCATGCAACACAGACCCCTCTTTTGTATTGATTATGGATGTTGACAGACATAAAAATAGATTTGCAACGTCTTTCCCATATCAGTTTTCACAAGGTGTCTTTGTTTCCTTGTAGGCGAGCTGCAGAAAGCCTTGGATCTCTTCACCGAAGCCATCAAGCTCAACCCCTGCGTAGCCATCCTGTATGCAAAGAGGGCAAGGTCAGCTCCTCTGTCTGATGTTCAGAGTCTCGCTCAAAGTCGTGTTTGTGGCAGAAATCTTCAGAACCACACAGACTCACCACGTATTAACTACTCAAAATGATCATAACATTAAAGTGCTTGTCGCTTTGTATGCACACGTTTCTGCTGTGTGACTTCACGTCCTTTTCTGACGCTGCTGCAAATGAGGAAAAAAATAAAATCCCTTTGGTAAATAGTATTTCACAGTCAGCATGGGTCCCCTCTTTAACGCATAATGAGTCATAGTGGCCATGTATTATTTTCTTCCCTTCTGCTCTGAAACAGTACTCTTTTGTTGCATTGTCCGTGATGAATCAGCTCTGAGCGGTGAGTGTAACCACTGGCTCTCATTGTGACAGCGTCTACATCCGGATGCAGAAGCCCAATGCAGCCAAGAGGGACTGTGACAGAGCGATCAGCATCAACCCAGACTCTGCACAGCCGTACAAGTGGAGGGGGAAAGCTCACAGGTGGGTTTCCATACCAACCGCGTGGGAACTATGTAGTGTGTAGAAGGAAGACACAACCAAGAGGCCACGTTTGTGCTGTTAAGTATGAATCAGCTACACACACACATTCATGGCCACACCCAAGGTGTAAACAGCCACCAGCCTAACACATCTCAACCTGTCTGGCAGCTCCAATTCATAGTTTGAGTGCTGCCCTCTTGTTGTAGGGCCTGCAGTAGGGATAGTTTGTTTGTTTGTTTTAACAAATCTAAACTAATCTAATATCCACTGGTAATGCCCAATCCTGATATTAATTTTTATAAGAATTGTAATACAAATACAAATGCAAAACAGGTGCAGCTTTTCAGACACATTTGTCATAATTAAGCCTTTTTGTAAACAAAAGACCATGTTAGTTTTGCTCTGTTGCAAGTAAGACAGTTGTATTGATGAAGAACTCAGGGAAAAAAAGCTCACCAAATGCCAAATTTCAATCCGCCAAAAAACATCTGTCATAATACTTGTTGGAATGATATCAATATCACTTTTTAAAGCTGCTGTTTGCCAATATCAGTAGTCTGCTTATACTGTATATCTATTGATCTGTCTGCAAGCAATAAATGGTGATTTTTGCAAAGCTCATAAATCTCTAAAGCAGGCTAG
Organism: Myripristis jacobus; assembly: GCA_900302555.1. NCBI lineage: Eukaryota > Metazoa > Chordata > Actinopteri > Holocentriformes > Holocentridae > Myripristis > Myripristis jacobus. Next base: position 30,379 of record OMLB01026404.1, on the reverse strand, counting down.
TAGCTTTCATTTAGATTAAACTGCAATCTTTTGACTATATGAAAACAAAAACAAGAAAAGTAAGACCTGGCATTGGCTTTTAGCATCTTCCATCCAAACAAAAATACTTTATGTTGTTTTTTTTGTTAGTGATGCCGTTTCACAGAATTCCTTTTTGCCCCCGACCCGTGCCGTCTGTTTGGTGATCTAACAGTACTTTCTGTTTTCTGTGTGTGTGTGTGTGTGTGTGGCTGTAGGCTGCTGGGGCACTGGGAGGAGGCAGCCAAGGACCTGGCCACAGCCTGTAAGCTGGACTATGACGAAGATGCCAGCACCATGCTGAAGGAGGTCCAGCCTAAGGTACATCACCCGAGACTAGAGGGGCAAAAATTAAAAACAAAAATGTTCTTTTTGTTTTATCACAGAAGAGATATCGGAACACAGACATTTTGTACATTCAGAGTCGACCCAGATTTTTGATCTCCTGGAAACTTCACATTGTGATGTGTGTATATATATATATATATGAGTTAAGATATACAGAAGTCTATCTATCTGCAGTGCCTAGGGTAAACATGACTCATTCTCCAACAGCTGTGTGTGGCACCATGCGGCCGGCTTTCCAAAAGCGTCTTGGCACAGAGTATCCCTCACTGACTGACATGATGCGGAGACTCCCGGCTGTGGTTTTGTTGTGTGGTGTTCCTCTCATGCTGCTTTTCTCTTCTCAGGCTAACAAAATCATCGAGCACAGACGCAAGTACGAGCGCAAGAGGGAGGAGAAGGAGATCAAGGAGAAGAAAGAGAGGATAAAGAAAGCCAGGGAGGAACACGAGCGGGCTCAGAGGGTGAGTTACTGCAGGAGGAGCGAGAGAGAATAAGGCTGTGGGTCCACAGGGAAACCCCTCTGCACACCGCTTTATTCTGATTTTAAATGTAAAGGCCGCACTGTTGCATGTTCACAATGTCACCAAGGCTTCAATAGCCTCACAGAAGCAGCAGGAGACACCTGCCGTCTGCTGCAAGCTGAGAAGCAGAAGCACACCGTATATGAATGTCACACTTCAGGATGTGAACTTTACCTGTTCTTCTCCTATTATTTATTTTATTTTATTTTTAAATTTATTGTATGTATGTATTTATTTATTTTTGCTTCACAACAGGAGGAGGAGGCCAGACAAGCGGCTGGAGGAGCTGGCGGCTTCCCAGGTTTCCCAGGTAACAAAAGTGGAAAGGATCAGGGAAGAAAAATGCACACAAAATGTTATCGCACGAGCCAGGCATAAACAGAGATCATCGCAGGGTATAATGGTTTTCCAAGGATGTGTTTCAGCAACTAAACTGGTGGCAGTTGGAACTAGGGCTGTTAATATCGTGATATGAAACTAGATATCATCTGGGGTTTTGAATATTGTAATATCTTGGTATTTCATGAGTGCTGCCTTTTCCTGGTTTTAATCACTGTAAAGAGAGGCAATTTTCTGAACTTGAACTGACTGTTTATCAAAAATCTCTTGTTTAAATATCTTATGAAAGCACAGATATACAATATCTGCACGTCACTATAGTGACAATATCAATATTGAGGTATTTGATCAAAAATAGTTGTGATATTTAATTTTGCCCATATTGCCCAGCCCCAGTAGCACTTTTGCATATCGTCTGCAGCATCATATCCTCAAGGTCTGCAAGTGGATCTTTATTTATAGTCACATTTTCTGTAGTTTGCTCTCATACCTCAAGACTGGTTGCAAATCACATGCAGCACTTTCTCTTTAATGCCATGTTTACCCCACCTGACTGAAGCATCTCGTCATCTCAACTAAAGTCCCTGGTACATGTATGGCCGCTGGTCAGTAAGGATGGACATTATTTTAATTTGTTCTCCATTTAATCAGACAGTTGTGTTGCACTAATTCAGTGGTTCCCAACCCAGTCCTCAAGGCCCTCTGTCCTGCAGGATTTTGTTCCAGCTCTACTCTTGCACACCTAACCCAATTAACTATTCCTGCAGGTGGCGCTGGCTTCCCAGGTGGAGGTGCTTTCGGCATGCCCGGTATCGGGGAGCTCCTGAAGGACCCCGAGGTGCTTAATGCCATGAAGGTGAGCTACTATTTAAGGTTACCCCTCTACATCCTGCCAGTTTGCTCCTCTTGTATAAAGGGCCACTGCAACTCTGCAAATGTGCCAAAAATGTCCTGAAACACACAATATCTCAGTTGCTGATAACTTTTTTTTTTTTTTTTTTTTTTTTTTTTTTTAATCATTGTTTTGTAAATTTGCTGTGTGTAAATGCACCATCATCATGCAGAGGCTTACTCAGCACTTAAACACTGTTAGAAAAGCACAACTATTGGTGGTTTAGCTTGTTTTTCTGGTTCCTTTGGGAAGTTTGGTGACATTTTTCTCAACCCCATGAAGAACAGGCAAAATTTATGTCCAATACAGCGACGATGGAGTTTGAAAGAAAAAACGTTGCCAAATAAAACAGCAACTGTAAATATCTTGAGGTTTTGGTTTCAGTTCCTCAGAAGTGGACTGATGTCTAAATGGCTGCTGTGGAAAAGGTCTATAAGGCTCTCACATTCAATAATCATTCACTCACTTTTGACTGAATGCAACGAATAAGAATCCATGCAGGGAAATGTAGGAAGTCACTCACTGAAGTAGAAGAAGCAAGCAAATGTCTACACAACATCCCAAAATGAGCACAGCAAACACTGAGATTAACTGATTAATATTTTCATGTTTTAACTCACTAATTACAGTAAAAGGATTTTCATGTCTGTTTGTGTATTTTTGACCTCTCCCTGTTTTTTGTTTTTCTTACATCCAAATTTGCTGGTTAGTTTTAAGTTCTTTGCTCTGTTGGATCGTATTCATGCTCTTACAAGCCGACTGTTATTACATCTGATCCTGTGTCCCGCTCCGCCTCGCACTCCAGGACCCCGAGGTGATGGCCGCCTTCCAGGACGTGGCGCAGAACCCCGCCAACATCGCCAAGTACCAGAGCAACCCCAAGATCATGGCCCTCATCTCCAAGCTGAGCGCCAAATTCGGAGCCCCGCCGCAGCCATAGAGACGAGGAAGAGGAGGAGGGAACGGATACGTGGTCTGAGCAATTAGGAGAGCCACAATACTTCTAAAACAATTAATCCACTGTGTACGAATCAAACGGGGGGTGGGTGATGGGGTCATGGGCATGAGAGGATGATGTGAGACGGCTCTAAGGAAAGGCTTGCTCTAACCTTTTTTTTCCCCCCCTAGAGTAGAGAATGCCGGGTAACAGCCACTTGTAAATGTCCAATCGGGGTCCAGCCTGTTAGCACTTAGCAATCTCGACTTAAAGCGACTTGATAGCTAATTATGGGGAGTCCTGGCACCCCATTGACTCGTCAAACGTATCCTCTCGCCTGGGGCTTGGCTTAACCACAGGTTGATGCATTTTTTTTTTTTTTTTAACCTGTATCTGTGGCGGTTAAACTGGGAGCTCCTGCATCAAGCCGCCAGCTCAGACAAACATTGATCTACCGGTAATGGGTCAGCAACTGGTCTTACTCTCTCTCTCTCTGAATTTGGAGCCGAACACACACACACAACATGTCGGCACTTTCTTTTTAAATCAGATTATTTTTCTGTGAACTGATGTCTTTTTTTGCCTCAGGTTTCTAATGATTTTTTCCCTTTCATCTTCTCTGTAAAGTTATGTGTTCCCTTGTCTGTTATTCCAAATGCAAAAAAAATCCTGTGCTTGTTGATTTTTTTTTTTTTTTTTTTTTTTTTTTTTTTTTTTTTTTTGGGAAAAAATTAAAAAAAAAAAAAAAAAAAAAAAAAA
>OMLB01026404.1:0-26545 GCA_900302555.1 Myripristis jacobus | reverse complement strand
CAATCTGTTGTTTTTGTTTTTTTTTTTTTTTTTTTTTTTTTTTTTTTTGACCCCTGTTGGGAAAATATTCACAATAAAACAAACAAAAAAAAAAATCTTGGTTGTTGCAAAATGGGTTGGCCTGTCCTTCCTATTTCAGTTGTTGTGTTCTCTGGCGTGGCTGACGTCTTGCATGACCAAACTCAACTGTGTTTCTCTTGTATTCTGGTTTATCAGCTATGAGGCCATGCAGGAAAAACTTTATTTTTCCTATCATTTGACCACAGTTGCTCTTTTGTTTAGCTGCGAGCAGTGATTCAAAAGCTTTTATTGCATTAGACTTTATACAATTTATCGTTCATCCAAATACGTTTTGTCATGTTCTGGAAAAAAAAGAACGGAAACAAGCTCAAATTCCCCTCCGCCTTCCGTGGTGCTCTGACATGACCTGTCATTGCCAAGCTTTCACAGTTTTCATTTCTGAGACCCTCCCACTGGTACTAAGCAACGCTTTGTAAGTAATGGCATAGGTATTGATTTTTTTTTCCAGAGTTGATTCAAGTAAAAACAGTCAAAATCATTTCATGTTAGATGTCAGTATTTGTTGTGGTATTGGGTTTAATGACAGCTTCTGTTCAACATCTATGCATTAGTCCATATTTATTACCCTGATTTAACAGCTAATTTAATTCAAAATAAGGGCATTTCCTCTGCTTGACAATTATAGGAAACTCAAATGCGCATTGAGTTTTTGGAAGTGAGTTTCCAGTTTTTGTTTTTTTTTCCCCTAACAGAGAGGCTGGGTTTTATCACACTTATATTAATAACAACTCAGACTAGTGCAATATGCAGATGGCTAACAGAGGCAGGCTGATTACACCATCCTCACTAACATTTGATTATCACCATTGAAACCGTTTAACTGTGCAGTACAGGGAAGCCCTCACTAGCTCTGCAGTACAAGTCAGGTGACGTCTCAGGCTGAGAGGCAGGAGTCTGTGTCCAGGCCACTTAATCCTCCAGGCCAGTTGTCTTCCGGCCAGAGGATTTACTGCCGTATGGCGCATGGCGGCTCGTGGCTCTGCTGGCCCTGCAACTTCACATCACTGACGACAGCATTTAGGCCATGGCTGTGCATGGATTAGGACGGCAACTACTCATTTTCACTGTTGATTACAGTTTTGAATCACTTAGTATGTAAAATGTCATAAATAATGAACGTTCATGGCAAATTGGCAGAGCCCAAAGATATGGTTTCAAATTTCTTAAGTTGACCAGCAGCTTAAAAAAAAACAACTTTGATTTTCATTTTATCATAAGGAAAAAAAGCAAATCTTAGCATCATAATTAATCTGTAACCTAATCAGTAAATGTTTGGGATTTTTACTTTATAAATGCAATGATAAATTGATAATCAAAATTGCAACTGATAACGTTTCTGTTAATTAATCAGCTTATCATTTTGGCACCAGCATGGGTGGGTAGTATGCTCAAAGTAAATTTTACACTGGATTTACTGAAAACAGTTTCAGATAGACTCTTACGGCAGTTTGATTACTTTTATGTCATTCCTTCATCAGAGCAGCGCACTCACCCATCAGGATCCTCACTGGGAGGGCTTTCAATTAACACAAACAAAACAAGATCTGTGTTGACAGAATATTGATGTTTATTTTTGAATGTACAACATTGCAAACTGAATATTTTGTTTAAAAAAAAAAAAAAAAGGTTGTTTTCGAGCTAACCTAAACTAAAACACCTGGGCAAAAAATAAGGGGAGGGTCTAGACATAAGACTAGTACAGGAGCGGGTTATGTGAGTGCAGCACTCGCAGAAGCCGAAGAAAGCAGTCCACAGTTTTACAGCTAGTGTCCGTATCTGTGGGAAAATGACAGAAAGAGATAGAAAGGGAAGGAGGGAAGATGTGATGTCAGTACAGATGAGGGCACAAACTTATCAGGAAATATTCACAACCTCTCATAATGTCAAAAAAAGTGTCGACATAATACTGTATGATTACGAGAAACAACTCCAGCCATGGTACCACTAACAACATTTGCTACCATGGCTGACATCTGTACTACAAATTAAAAACTCTACTTATAGGAAGCTCATAGTACTCACTTCTGAAACTCCCACTCCCGGTTGTCTAGAGGGCACACCTGTCTGGTTTTCAGCCAGCGAGAAATACAGTGAAAATGGAAAGCGTGCTGCAAGAAACAGGACATAACACATTATTTGGCAGTAGGGGAAAAGAAATCTAAATGATATCTTAACAAAGTTCTGGTATCATGATATAGACACTGCTCATTATGTTTAATGAATTCACTGCACTGTCTTGGAGGCAGATGGTTTGAAAAGAGTGTACTAACTTCATCTCAACCTCATCGATATATATTTTCAATCGCTATAAGTGCGTGCAAACTGCCAGCACTTGTCACTCACATTGCAGACACCCCAGGCTACAGTGCACTCCTCAGATGTGGCCGATGCTTGGTTGGCCTGGCACTCTATGCCTGCAGGAAAAAGGAGAAATGAATCAGTGTACTTTAACAAAGACAGGCTCCACGTGGACTGGCAGCTCAAACCCCAGACAAAGCTTGTGTATTCATTGCTGTACAGGAACACACACTCTACATTTAGGCTGTTAATGTGTAAATCCTAAAGTCCCAGGCTAAGCCTTTTACACAGGTCAATATTATTACAGCCTGTCATGTATCAAAGGTGTCTGTTTCAAGTCCAGCAGTGTATTGACAGCCAGGAACTCACAGAGGTCCATGATGTGATTTCGACAGATGGCACAGTTGTCCACGACAATGTCCCAGGCCCACAGCGCCACTGCATTCCACTGTTGGGAAAAGAGGATTAAAAAAAAAAATGTAAATCAAGTACAGCAGACTTTCATGGTAACAGTTGTGCAGAGACAGAGTGTCCATGGACTTCCACAGCACATAAAGATGTCATTATTTATAGTAGGGTGGGAGAAAAAACACTGGTTCACTTAAGTATCCCGATTGTTTTGGACTTTTAGATTTTTTTTATTGTTATTATCTTTAATCTAGTTAAAGATATTTATATCATATGAAACGAGACAGCCTAATGAATCTGTTGATACTAAGCCACATTTGATTCATATGTGATGATGTTAGACCCCATATCACCATTTCATTGTAGTGAGACCAACTTTTCAAACTTGGCATCATCATGACCTATAGTGACCTCTAGGAAAATCACAGCCTCATTATACTTAACATCCACAAAGTAGAGAATAAAAAAAAGTGTCAAATCATAATATCGAGTCACAATACTTGTAGAATTACAATACATATCAAATCGGCATCCAAATATCATGACAGCATCGAATGAGGAGATAAACATATCGCCCTAGACCTAATTTAGAGAGACATACACATTCAGATTATGTACATTTTTCATATTTGAACAGCATGACATACAATACAGCAGCAGCTATTAAGTGAAGCACATTATACCAATAGTTAGTCAGTCTGTGTAACTTGTACCGGCACTGGCTCACCATACCCATACTGTAAAAGACGACTGAAGATCTAACTTACGAGAAGATTGATTACTACACTTTGGTATTCGATTTATTCAAGACATGGATATTAGCTATAAGTTTGTTAAAGAATAATATTTCGAAGAGGAAGACAGTCACATAAGAGCCTGTCAGCAGAGGGCTGAACAGAGAGCCTCACACACAGGAGAGCGCTGCTAAGCTAACGCTAGCTCACGCAGTTCTCCGGTTATTCGTGTCGACTGATTGTCAGTGTTGTGACTGTGTTTCATCGTTTCGTTATGTTCACTACGCTACAGTTAGTCACATTAAAGTTCACCATTAGCTCACTGTGTGCTCAGCTGTGTTCACACAGTCCTCATTTCAAAACAGCGAAGTGCAAATTCATCCCCCGGTTACGGGAAGCTAACAGCTAAGCTAGCTAATGTTAACACTTCCAACCAACTACAGCCGCCAACTAGGCTAGCAGGCTAACACCTTCATTTGTTAAAGAATGTACGGTTTATTTACACTTTAATACATCTGTTTAAGCGACCGTACCTTCTTCACTTCGAAGCGTTTCTTGCTCGCCCCGCTGTTGGTGCCGCTCGGGGTATCAACATCCATAGCTGCTGCCATCTTGACCGGAGAATCTTCGCGTGAGCCGCTGGCGAGGCGTCAGAGTGTTTTAAAGGGGAGGCGTCGCACAATTTCCGTCGGAGGATAACGTGAAACCAAACACTACATGTCTACTTTTTTTCAGTCTGTCGCTGCAATACGTGTGTTAAGAGGCATCAGTCTTTGCTACCTTCCATTACCAACACGTAGAGGATAAACTGGCTGTCAACTTTTACCAAAAAACGAATTTTAAAAGTTTAGGTTCCACCGAGATTTGAACTCGGATCGCTGGATTCAGAGTCCAGAGTGCTAACCATTACACCATGGAACCGCTGGACGCTTTCACCAAAATTTGTGTTTATGTAGTGGTAAATATACTCAAACGACGTTTACTAAAGTTACTAAATTAAGTTTTTACTACGCACATAATCTGCCATTTAAACTGGTGAACAGAAGAGGTAAGACAGAGTACAATATATGCTGTATTTATTCCCCAAAAATGGAAAAATAGCGGTGCACACAAACACAAAAGCATTTCCAAACTGACATAAAAGCCTAAAACTGCATATTACAACAAGAATCTTTCAATACTGTGGCTGATGCCTGAATTTACCGATACTGAACAGGACAACAAATACATTTCATTATTATTATTAGATTCCTTTTGACAGTGTCTTCTTGTTCAGGGTTGGTGGTTTAGGTTTCCTCTGAGGTTTGGCCTTGGTTGGCTTCTGGGGCTTCTCTTTGGTCTTCACAGGCTTGGCTCTGGCTTTGGGTGCCTTCAGAGAGTTGGATTTAGGTTTATTTGCTTTTGTTGGCTTGCGGGGCGTAAGGGGCCTCACGCCTGGAGGAGAGCTGCTGTCCGGGCAGGACTTGAAGACATGGACGTCCTTGACACTTTGACCTCTGAGCTCAGGAGGGTGACCACAGGTGGCTGTCACCTCCAGACTAACATTCTCCATCCATCTGAGAGAGAGAGAGAGAGAGAGAGAGAGAGAGAGAGAGAGAGAGAGATGATAGATTAATATGCATGATACTTCACTGATCCCTCTGGGGAATTTCTCTTCTGCCATGTTCAGCTCTAGAGCGGTGCTCCTGGGCTTCATGGGGATTAAGGACCTTGCACAAGGACACTTCAGCAGGGCAGATGATTGAGGGCTTGAATCCCAATAATATAAATTGATGAAAATATCAATAAAGACTGCAATTAATTTGCTAAAGACACAGCAGGATGGGGAATGGGAAATATGTTGTGCCAAAAATCTTTTTAAAAACTTGGATTCCAGGGGAAGTCCTTCTGATTGATTTAGGCCTGGCTCCTGTGCGTGCTGACCTGCGTAGTGGCAGCAGAGGACAGTCACACAGCAGGGGGTTTTCTCGCAGGTCGACCACCTCGAGGCCAGTGAGCGGGCTCAGGTCAGGCAACTCCTCCAGCTGGTTCCCCTGCACAGTCAGAGTCCTCAGTCCCATGCCCAGCCCTGCCAAAGAGTCCCGGGACATCTGGAAAGTGATCCCATTTAACAGTGCAACAGTTTACAATATATTACCTCACTTTTGAATTCTTAAAAATTGTTTACTACAGCAGGTGGAGACTGGCTTTAAACTCATTACACAGTTTTTAAAATGCCTTTACTTGGAGTGCTAAAAGTTGGAGGACAAAGGGAAGGGCGCTGGATAGAGTTCAGGACACAGAACGAGCAGAGGGTAGAGGAGAAACACATTGAGAAGAAAAGTTAAGGGAAAACAAGAGAAGAGAAGATGGAAGGTGAGGGAATTACAGGGAATAAACATAGTAATATGTATGGGATGCTATAGAAAATGCAGATTTAAACATGGAAGGCACAAGAAAATGGCTCTCTTACCTTTTGCATACCCATCTCATCCATATACAGCCTCCTCAGACTTTGGGAAACAGGCTGAAATGCCTTCGGTCCAACCCAGCGAATTGAATTGCTTGACAGGTTGAGCTCCTCCAGGCTCGAGGCTCCTGACAGAGCATCTGTAGGAACCTCTGTCAGCTGATTGGAGTCCAGGTGAAGTGTACCGAGGTAAGCAGAGTCGAAGGTGCGCTCGGCAATGGTCGTTATCGTGTTGTTGGTCAGGTACAGTCCCGTGAGTTTAGGGGCAGCTGAAGACAGCAAACCAGTGGGTTCCAGTTTGGAAATGGTGTTTCGCTCCAGATGCAACACCAACAGATTTGGCAAGAGTGTCAGAGCTACAGGACAGACAGACAAAGAGACACAGACTACCAGTTAGTTTATTTCCTTTGTTTATTGTTCTGTTTGAATTTGACTTGCAGGCAGCTGGACTCAGCCACTGACCTGATGTTGGGAACTGGGCGAGTCGGTTCCCTTCCAGGTGGAGGTAGGTGAGCTCAGGGGCTCCTGCGAAAGCCTTGGGGCTCAATGATGTGAGGTCATTGTCAGAGAGGTATAAGTAAAACAAACTTTTCATTCCCCTGAAGGCGTGATCTTCAATCTCGTGGATTTTACAGAGCTCCAGGTGCAGGGACACCACTTGCTCGGTGCCAGGGAAGCTGTTGGCAGGGAGGTAGTGGAAGTGGTTGCTGCGGAGGTCGAGCAGCTGGATTTTTGGAGGGAAGCCCCGCGGGACTTTGGTGTGACCACGACCCTCACATGTGGCATGCTGGGCCTCAACCTGTTGAGGGGGAACAAAATGTCTCACATAACTGACATCAACCAGTGTGGCTGCTCTGTCTTCAGCACTTACCATATAGTAAATATTCTTGGGATGTTTTTTATGTGCACTGCGGCTCTGATCCTTGTGCTCCTCATCTCTGGTGTAATGTTGACAGTAACACAAGCATGTTCTATATAAGACCTTAAGCTACATGACAGATTTAAATTAAACATAAATGTATGTATTCCTTCTATGTTGCCAAGATCCAAATTACTTTTGGGCCATATTATTTCCTATCTTGTCCATATTTAGTGAACTATGGAAAAATATTCCCATACAGAAATTCACTGACACACTCACTACCTGTGATTTAACAATTATTCCTTTTCACAGATAACCTTCCTCGTTAATAGAGTGAATAAGTAAGACAGTTCATATTTTATCAGATATTTGCAAGGAAAATAGATTCTAAGTGTTCAGCGATCATTATATATTGTACGTGTTCATCCAGGTTTTTCATTTATCTTTAATTTATGTTTAAGTTTCTATACCAGCCTGTGGAGTTCCCAAGGAGTTTTTCACTTCCCACCCAATAAACTGAATATGCTGAACAAGATCATTGTGATGCTTAATATTTTGGCATTTTATCACAATGAAAAGCAATTAAAAAATTTGGCCAATATTTTCATATTTACATTTCACTTTGGTACAACATTTTCATTTTTAAATGTGCAAACATGCAAAGGCTGCAAGAGTTCATGAGCAGTCAGCCACCAACAGTGGCCTCTCTAGGGACCTGTTGTCACAGCAACACTCATTTTTGTTTAGGCTGATACTACTAGCACAAATTAGAAATAGAAAAGCAGCCTAAAATATTATTAAGCTAAAGTCGGAAGGAACTTGCAAATCTGTTCCATCAAAAAGAAAAATGGTTTCACTGACCACTATGACCGCCACCAAATCCAAACACTCACATCGCAGTCACAGTTGTCCGGGCATTTGACTTTCTGCTTGGGCTTGGCTGTGGGCGCCGCACTTTCTTTAGTCTCGTCTTGCTCCTCAAACTCCTCCTTCAGCATCTCCTCTCTGCTCCGACAGCGCAGCTCTGGAGGAGCCACAGCCTGCAGGGGCTCGTCTGAGAGGTGGGCCGGTCCGGCACAGGACCCCAGCAGCTTCACGCCACCTCGCCTGGCCCACTCCTTCAGCGGCCGCAAGTAGCAGTTACAGTAGATTGGGTTGCCTTTAAGGGTGATGGATGGATCAGAATAAATTAAAGATAAGGTGCACATTATCATGTTCCTCCTGTATTTTCACTGATCAAGATTTTAAAAATATTTTAATTCTTCCTAGATTTTATTTCTTTACCTACATCTATGATCCTGATGACTTCACTGACCCTGCATTAACTTGATATTAAACATAACGGAAACACAAACTTTCCTCCTTGGAAATTTCACATGAATGCCATTCAAAGATTGAATGACAAAGTTATTTAAGCCAGAGAAAATTTTGCTACCTGCGTTTCTGAGTTATGGTGTAATGATAACCTTTAACTTTTTCAACATTGTGGAAAACATTTTGAACCTTGTTTTGTGCCAGTCATTAGTCAACTTATATATACATACACACTTTTAGCACTTTTATCTCTAGCACTGGTAGCATTTATGTCGCTCTTTGTCCATTTTGATTCTTTATTATTTGTCTTTCTGAGAAAAATAAAACATGTGAGAAGTCTAAGAAGTCAAATATTTCAGTACATGAATGCAAAAGCAGACCCTTGTGTTCCTCACTTGTGATGTTGGCAAGCTAAGAATTTGGACTCATGCCGCTCTATCAATGCGGTCACTGTAGATAAGGGTGTCATCTAAATGATGAAAATGTAAGCTGTACCAGTCAGGTTGAGGCTGTTGAGCTGTTTGGGGCCTGAGAGCGGCTCCAGGTAGCGCAGCTGGTTGTGGCTGAGGTCCAAGTAGGAGAGCAGGGGGGCCTGGGACAGGGCCAACTCTGAGAGGTCCTGAAGGGACATGTGGTCCAGGTAGAGGTGGGTAAGCTTTGCCATGGAGACAGACTCTTCCCCCAGGTAGGTCATGGGGTTGTAGCTCATGTCTAGGCGCGTCACCTCAGGGAGTCTTGACCCGAGGAAGAAAAATAAGAGAGAACTTGGATGGTACACAGGGCCAGAGGCAATCTAATTGGTACTGTAATAATAAGCTAAACTAGAGGTTAGATTTTTAACTAACTGATGGCCTGTGAAAGGAAAGTTTATAGCCTCTGGAGTCGCATATGTTTCCCCAGTGGCCTAATGATCACCGACAGGTTTCTCTCCTGGGTCTCCCATCATCTCTACTTTTCCTCTGAGTGAAGAACCAAAAATACTAAGCACAAGTCGATGGCCCTACCTGTTTCCCAAATACCATTTTTGTATATCTCATATCGCTCCAGTATTCTGTATCAACAAGTATCTCATCTGATCCCAGTGACACATTTTGTGTTTAAAAAAACAAGATTTTAAGATTGAATATGAGACTGAATGAATTGTTAAGATGGAGATCTTTCTGCAGTGTTATATAATTTAAGTGACACTGTTGAGGCAAATCCTTCAGCACTGCTGTTAGATTTGGCCTTTAATTTTGCCCTGTGGATGACAGCTGATGAAACAACACCCATAAAACCCCTCTGATAACCTGTGAGAGGGTCCCACCTGGTCATGGTCTGGGTGGGGAAGAACTGCAGCTCGTTGTGGTCCACGCTGAGCCGGTTGAGGGTGAACAGGCCAGCGAACGCCTCAGTGGCCAAGTTGTTGAGGGAGTTATGGCTGAGGCGAAGCCACTTGATGTTGTGCAGGCCCTGCAAGAAGCACAGTTGGCCCATTATAGGATCACCTAGTCAAACATATTTGATAACTGTGGTGTGTGTGTGTGTGTGTGTGTGTGTGCATGTTTGTTAAACAGCTTCTCGCATTGGTGTCACTATCTGTTCCTGTGAGTTGTGTGTGTGTGTGTGTACATGCACCAATCCACCAGAGCACCTGGAAGGCCATGTTGGGGATGTAAACCAGCTGGTTGTGAGTCAGGGCCAGCATGTTGAGGAAGCCCAGCTGGGTGAAAGCTCCAGGCTGGATCTCCTCCACACGGTTGTGGTCCAAATGTAGCTCCTTCAACGATGAGAGACCGTCAAAGGACTCCTGAGAGAGCGAGAGGGGAGAGAACAGAACAAGGTAACAGAAATGGTAAAGCATTATGTTACCCTACAAAGGCTAAAAAGCCACGTTTTTGTTTTATCAGATGCCATGATATCAGTTTAATTTTCATTTTAACCAAAAACTGACAGTCAGATGCTACTAAACAATCTACATTATCCACTTCTGCACCAAGAATACTTAAGTCAGGACAGGATGAAAATACATGAGGAAGATTATGAGGTCATTTTTTTGTGTGTTGGAAAAATATTGCTTTACATCATGAGAATGTAGGAAAACTACTTTATTATATCATATTCATAACATATAGGAGTAAATATGCTTTAAGAGCTGCTGTCATATAAAGAATGGCTTAGAAACTTGTTTATCTTAAGTGTGTTGTGCAGTGCATCTGTGTCTTAAGCTGCAGAATTTAGCGAACGCCAATACTTTGTGTGAACTCTGACCAGGTCATCTGCGGTCAACAGCGAACCATAACATGCTCACTTATGATAGGCAAGGCTTTCAAAATGTCCGAGGAGAAAATGTTAATTTATGGATCTTACACGGAGTAGGAAATATCCTCTTGAATGGAAAACAAAAGTTAATAACAAAATAATAACTAATGTAAAATGCAAACTCTTGGTAAGGCATAATGACTATGTGACATAATATTCCATCATTATATTTTCATCAATTTTAGCAGCATCAAGGCAACAAAACAAAACCTCACGTGCTGACACAGAGGGTATGTTGTGATATAATGCAATCTATCCCATGCTATACAGTGCTAAATCATCCCTACCTGGTACAGGACCTCGATGTTGTTATAGGCCAGGTTGAGGGAGACGACGCGGCCCAGGGACCTGAACGCCCCCTCACTCACTGTCATGATGTTGCAGCGCTGCAGGTTGAGGTGTGTGAGGTACGGGGTGTGCAGGAACGCCCCCCTCGGCAGCACCTGCAGCTCATTGTTCCTAAGGTCCAGTTTCACTGTAATCTATAGAGGATGGAGAATGCTTGGGGCATAAAACTGATTTTTTTTTTTTTTTTTTTTTTTTAAGGGAGACAAATAAGACACAAAACCTTGTCTCCCTTAGTTCACCCCCTTTTTTCTCTTGGCTGCCTGTGTGCTTTCAGCTGATTTTAAGGAGGAAATGCTTATTTTAAAGGCCTTGCACAGCCTGGGCCTTTGGAGCCTCCTAAGTGTTCCTGTGTCCAGGTGCAAGACTAAAGGTGACCAGGTCTTTGCTGTCAGCGCTCCATGGCTTTGGACCATCATTTAAATTAATCCTTAGGACATACATTTACCTTAAAGCCTTTTTAGTAATCTCCTTATTGTTGACTCGTGTTGTTCTATGTGGCAAATCTGTTATTTATTCCACTTGTTGCACCCTTGTGGCGGGAACTATTTTAGTTAGTAGTAATTTTCATCACTACCCTACATCATTGTCCGTCTGTTTTATTGTTCTATATCATTTGCTAAACATTTTTTTCTCTGGATTATGAGGAGAAAAATTTTGCAACTTCATTTTGAAAAGCGCCATGTAAATGAATTATCATTATAATAACATTGTTACTATTGATATAATATCTTACAGATATTAATGAGCAAACATAGATGTTCAAAATGATTGTATAGATGATAAATAAGTGTACTATAGTGCACCAGAGTTATGGAGGGGTTGCTAGCTGAGATAGCTGTGATGGGTGAACAGGTCAAGACAGCGCTCTGCCTCATGATGATTGAGCTCCTACCTCATCTATGGTCGGGGGAACCTCGGTCAGGTTCTTGCCTGTGCATGCCACAGTGAGTTTGGAGCTGTCGCAGCTGCACACTCTGGGACATCTGCCTGTTTCCACTGGTGACATGTAGGCCAAGATCATCAGCAGCGCCGCTCCACAACGTAAGATACGCATCTGTGCCAATAAAATGGAGCGGTTAAAGATACTATACATGTAGCGGTTAAGGTATGAAGTTTAAAAATAAGGCCTATAATAATATACAACAATGCATGCGTAATTACGCACAGGCTCAGCAGAAGTTCGGCGCACTTAAAACGAGCTGCAGTGTTTTTTAAACACACGAGTCAACTGAGAGGAATAAATGTACCTAAACCCGTCTCAAATAGGCCATAGAGTTAGATGAATGAAATATTACAAATTAAAGTTAAACCTGTCAAATTAAAACTTCAGATTTTGGATTATTCCCTTTCTTACACTTAAAGAAGTCGGCGGCTCAGTTAAAAACGGACATTTTTTAAGTTATCCACGTATCAAATGTGTTTGAATGCTAATGTGTGTATGTTCCTAAGAACCTTTCTGATTTTGTATTAAGATGGACATAAGAGATTTGACAATTTTATGAGATCGCGGGTCAAGTTTGTGATGCCGTATCTCACAGTACCAGACCAAACCACGCCACACCAACCTCAACAAGTGTAACATCTGTTTTCAAAAATGTCTTTTTCAAAACTAGTTTTGGAAAAGAAAAAAAAATCACGGTCATTTTGAACCAACTTCAGCACACTGTAGACTATTTAAAACTAATGAATGGGCTTACCTTGGCGCACTGTCTCGCTTTGAGCGCGTCCTTGTCCTTGTGGATGAGCCCCGTGGAGCCTTGCTGAAAAAAGCGGCCAGCAGTCTAACAAACAGGGCTTTGGCAAATTCTTCTGTGGTGACCCCTGATCCCTGCGTCCCCTCAGGTCAATTAACACCTTGGCATTACATTTTCTGCCCAGAGTTTGAGGTTATGACGTTGAGGGCAACCAAATGTGGGTCAAAACCTATTAATTTTGCACGGGATGAATCGAATAATATTTGTCTTTAAGTCTTTTGGAGTGTAGAACCGAAACACCAGCTCCAGGTTTAATGTACTATCGATTGGTGTATCTTTCTAAATTGACTTCTACACCTTCAGTGGCCAAGAACAATTTTCAAAACAGTGAAACAAAATATACATTGAAACATTTATACAAAATACATGAATCTGACTTTCATCCACTACTGAAACCAACAGGGAAGGAGACTGGATGAAAAACAGTGACAGAGCACAGAGATGCTGTTCTCCTCAGTTTTCGGAAGAGGGCACAATTGTCCCTATCAGTGTGTCGGATCGAGTCTTGGATGGATGTTTTAGATTTAGGGTGAAATACACAACAATCACTACTGTCACATTGTGCTGTCCTCCATGCTTTAACTGTGGATCCATTCAGTCACACAGCTGGGACCCAGACTGGAGCTCAGTCCCGGAGCAAGGGCAGGCACACAGGCGCTATCCAAAACATCTTTCACCAAATCAAAGTGTTAGGAGTTATACAAAACGCAACATGTATTTATTTGCATGTGAAAATCCATTTGTGACGGCTCATTTTAAAGCCCAACTGTCTCTCACATTTCCAAAGTGCAAATTAATGTTCAATGATTACAGAAGACACTGAACATTGAGGTATACTTTATTTTGTCCAGGCAAATATAAATCTCTTTGGACCTAATGCCCGATTAAAGGCATAAAAACAATTTAGATTTATTTTATCCCTTTTGATTGTTATATTGTACTTCACATTCCCCACAATACTCATCAGTCCATGTTACATATTTTAGCAACATTTCTTTTGTTTTACTATTTTTATAAGTTTTATAAACATTTACTACAAAACAGTGGAGAATAATATTGACAGTAAGTTTAAAAAAAAAAAATACAGAAGAGCTAATGCGTCACTCAGAGTAAGTGCAGTTCACAGAGTAAAGAAACCAAATCCTGCCTCTACTGTAAGAGGTTTCTCTACTTTGCAACAACAAATCTGTGCCTCAGTCAGTCACTAAACAGGACCAGACATCACTCAGATTTATATTATTTAGGGACTGAGGCGTCCTACTCATTAAAACCTGCAAGGGGTAAGGTCCAGGTTGTCAGTGATGTGCTGTGGTAATTAGTGTGAATGTAACATTTCAGTTAGTCCACGCAGTAAAGGTATATTCCACCTAAAACAAGTCCAGGATCGTGTTGATGAAGTGGCACGGGAGGTGAGCCTGATCGTAGTCCGTTTTTCCTGTGCACGACCGCTGTGTTCACTTATTAAATCTCATCAATATTTAACAGTGCGTCATGCAGGATAAATGTAATGGTTATGTTCAGTCCCATCTGTGTGTGTGTGTGAGTTCATCCACAGGCCTCAGCTCTCAGACCTGACTCTCTGCAGCGCGGACTGGAGGCTGTTTTTGGCGTTACCACATGTGTCCAAGGCCTTATTGTTTCTGTGGATCAAAAAATACACTGTTACAAAACTATACAGCCGTACTCTTCAAATGGGCAAATTCAATGCCATTATTTACAGGCAGTACTGAGGAGGCTAGATCCAAAATGTAAAACACTACATTCTAGTTCTTATTAAAAACAGTGCAATTATGTTACATTTGTAATGTTTTATACTTTTTAACTAAGTTTGTCTGTAAAGACCATACAAAGTCATTGCAGCATCACAAGCTTCCAGAATATCCATCGAGTGCTGCAGGCATCTAACATTAAATTCAGCAAATGTTACCTTCTTTGTGGTTAAAGGTATGTATCATCATGTTTTGTGTGTATATGGACAGACGTTTCAAGATATTGTCATTCATGTAATAAAATGCTATCCTGGTCTTGAGTGAGAAGGAAATTACTTGTCAACTTACTTCACACAGCACTCAAGAATTAACAGATCAACAAAATAGCTATTGTAAATGGTAAGTCTACTGACCACTCAAAGCACTTTACAATATTTGCCTCACATTCACCCATTCACACACACATTCACACACTGATGGCAGAGGCTACCATAAAAGGTGCCTAACTGTCCATCAGGAGCGGTGTGGGGTTCAGTGTCTTGCTAAAGGACACTTTGACACACCCTGGAGGAGCTGGGGATCGAACCGGGAACCCTCCGATTACCAGACAACCTCCTGAGCTACGCCGCTCAAATTGTGTGTATATGTGTGTTGTGTATAGCTGTTGTGAATTAACACCTGCTTATGTGTAGCTGTAAATATTTAGTTTGAAGTCAATATTAATATTAGTGTAAATATTAGTTATTAGAAAAAGTGAAATATTTGTCCAATGTTGAATTGTAGCAGTATTACAATAGCATCCCATAAACAAACAAACTTCCCAATGAGTTTTTCAGGTGGAAAAAAATTCACATTCAGAAGCAGAAGTAATAAGTAGTGGCCAGTTGTGCTTACAGTACATACAGCCCACCATTACTACACCCACCGAGTGCATGTGCATTTACAGAGGTGCATTAGTCCGGAGGGTGGGTGGGTGGTCGTCAAGTGTTTTGTACCTGGGAGCTGCCTGCTGCTTTTCTCACTCAGTCACGTCCTTACCGGGACATGAAGGCCTCCAGCACAGCCACACTCTCTTTGGGGAAGTAATCCTGTCTAACAACGTGCTCCAAGGCCTGCAGGTGGCCAGGCACCACCAGCACAGGCTTCACCTTGTCCTCACTCTGACAGGATGGAGGGCAGGTGGAGGGATGAAGCAAGGATGCATGAAAGAGGAAGGGAGGTGAACAATAAGCAAGGAGTGTTGGAAACGGCAAAAGTGAACAGAGAAATACAGAGGGGAAACAATGGAATGGCACCAAAGTAACAAAAAGGGAGAGGAGGGGGATGAATGGAGATAGAGGGCGAGACAGAGAGTGAATAGACAGAAATTAGGATGAACAATAAACAGGACTAAAGTGTAAAGATCCATATAGACAGGTTAGATAAATAACAACAATATTGACAAAATGTGCAAATTTTGACTTGAGTTTGAGGATTGAGCGGTCTACGAAGCATACCTTGATAAGTCCGAGTAGCACTAACAAAGATGATACAAAGCTGTAGCCTTGGAAGGAAGGAGCAGCAAAAGCTTTCTTTAGGATTGCATCTGCAAGAGAAAGCATAAAACCCAAATACAAATTTTCATTTTACAAAAGTCATCAAAAAATAAAATAATATGCAGTGCAAGGCACTGGTTCCTGTTTGCGCTGAGACAACACAGCTAAAATGAAGCACTACAAGAAAAATTCACACTACCACCACTTCAATAACACCTAGTTGTGATGTGTCTTGCATTTCTGGGCCCATTTTGTCATTTGGTGACGTATTTTTCTTATTCCTGTGGATAACTGGTCACATATGGATGATGTGACATCATGCCAAGATATCTTCTTAAAAATCTTCTGCCAGTGTACAGAAGATTTTTTTCACATTTATCTAAAATATCAGTGAACATCAGATTTTGGTTTCAGTCTGTAAGTGAGCGAGGGCCCCTTCCTAGATTCAACATTTTGCAATGACATTCACCAATCATACAGGGAGACACCAACATGCAGGAGGAGATATCCAAATTTCCCCAGTGACAGAAGACTCAATAAACCAGAATGCAGTGCAGCAACAAAACATGCTGCATTCTGACCAAGTAGTATGAATCTCACTTTTTCTTGACCACAAAAGTCTAGTAAATCACTAACTTAGAATGATGAAGGAGGTTGAGGGACAGTGGTACACATACACACACACACACACACACACACACACACACACACACACACACACACACACAAATATAATAACAATTCTCTATCACAAAATAACTGCTGAACACCATCAACTGAGGTCTAACAATGGAATAACATCAGATGGTGCATCCATGAAATCAAAAAAGCATACAGTCTCTCACCAATACTGTCCAAAACTGCATTCTTCACATCCTCGTTCTCCTCCTTGTACACAGATGAGATCTTGAGGAAGGCCTCAGCTGTTTTCATGGCATCTGCCACATCAACCTAGATAGAGAAACAGGGACAGGCATTCACTGGGGATAAGATTGCTTCTGGCATATCAGAAAAAACATGCATTTTATATTTATTTGTATCCAGTAAATGGAAGGGACAGGCTCTCATTTGTGTGGCTTTTTTGTAGGTGTAAAAGAGAAAAAAAAGACCTTATGAGAACACAACAATGAGTCAAAAGTGCTAAGTACTTTTAAAACTAAACTAAAATACAAAACACACCTGAAAAGTTTTAGTTTTGAATTTTTGTTTACAAGGGTAAAAAATTGAAAATGTGTTTATTTTTTTTGTCCATTTCTTGTTGAATGCTAACTACACCACAAAATAGCCCCATTCTAAGGGGAAGGAAATTAAGATTTATTGTTTGTGCTACACAATACATGTTTTAACTGGTAAACACAATACACAGTTTGGAACTTGTATCACCACACCTTTAAATGACTGCATCACAAAAAGTAACAACAAAAATGTACAACTACAATAACCCTGGTTTGTACAAATGGCTCTCTGCAGTTGTATCCCTTCTCACAAAGTATTTTTTTAGCAGCTATAGTGGGTGTGAAAACTGAGGCTGCTGTGTTTACATGCTGTTCGATGAGCAAGGCTCTCTTGGCTCCCAGTTTGAGCAGCTTGTCTGGTGAAGGGAAGCTGAGGAAGGAGGAGACGTCTGGGGGCCGGGGGGTGGACGGGGGAGTGGACACCTGAGAGGGAGGACAGTGAGAGGAAAGAAAGTCAACTAAACTGCTCTGTCGCTCAAACGTGTAGAGCCACAGTGAGGGATAGTATGGCCTTTAAAATAGACTTCCAGTCATGTATTCAAAGTAGATTTGATATTGTCACGACTTAATGTTAATGTGTCGGCGTACATGGTTCTAAAGAAGTACCAATTTAGCAATACATGCTCCTAAAAATATGTTGATGATTTTCTGGAGACAGAAAAAAGGAGCATTTGTCCAACTTGTGGTGCAAAGCGGCATTGAGGATTTTAATTTATTTTCACAAATATCTCTTCTACGTAATTTCTCTCAGTTCTGAAGGCTGTGCATAACTTGGACAATTTATCGGACCTTGTTTGCAGTGCTTTCCTCTTCTTCCTCCTCCTCTTCATCTTCCTCCTCTTCTTCCTCTACTTCCTCCTCATCCACCTCCTCCTCATCTTCATCCTCTTCCTCATCATCTTCCTCTTCCTCATCATCATCCTCCGGCTCACCCTCGTCATCACTTAAGTAAATCAGAACACACGTCATATATAAAGATTTTGGAGGGGGGTCAGAGCTTTCCAGTGCCACTAAGTGGCAAACTGGTGGGTCAGACATCATTTCAACTCTCCTCTGCAGTGGAAGCAGCATTTGTTGCTGCCTCAGACACAGAAGAGGTGGGGAGAAAGTGACAGAAAGAGGACATGTTGATGTAATGGTGTCAATTAGTACACAAGTGCAGGGTGTCGGAACTTTTCTGCCAGGGATCCAGCCTCCTCCCCTGTGAACTGCACTCATTAATACTACACTATGTTACTGCATTCATCAAATGGCAGCACAACATCAACACACCTGTCACCCCTTTTGGGGGCTCCCACAACAATTTGCAGCTATCTAAATTTGGGGTACCTGCATTATATTTCAGAAGGAAGGTCAAATTTTTAGACTGATCATAGCCCATGACAACAGAACTAGTACATTTCACTCCAGTGTTCCAGTGTGGACATTACCTTCAAAACTACATCTTCAAAATGTGTGTTAAACTAACCTTTAACCGTCAATCGTATCACACGACCAGAAAATGCACTTCCGAGGGGAAAAACTTGTCAAATCAAATAAGCCACAATGTAAATAAAGTTCAATTTGAGGCGATGTTACAACAGGTAATGCAACACTACAATTAGGAGCAGTCCTTTAAATAACTGGGGTAAAATGTATAAAGTCACTACCTGAGGGATCCTAGAAGATCTCCCATGTTCATGTCAGACATGGCATCTCTAACAGCTTGGCAACCCTGCTCTCCCAAAGAGTTACCTGGGATGTGGAAACAAAACACAACACTTTATACAGTGTGACAGCAGGGGGCAAATTATTCTAAAACAAGCCCTTATGAGCCTCTTTATAAATGTAATACAAACTAAAAAAAATAAAGCTTTTAAAGTGTATTCTGAAGATAGATTGTCCTCTCTCTCTCTTTCAGTGCATGTGTGTGTGCATACCATTGAGGTCCAGTTTCTCCAGCTGGGCCTTGCCCTTTACCGCCCGTGCCAATGCCACTGCAGCTTCCTCTGTAATCTCCCCAAACGACAGATTCAGCTCCTGAAAGTAACGGATCCAGTGTTGAGAAGAATCAAATGAAATCATTAAACAGAAAAGTGAGAGAAAAGAATAGAAAAAAGAAAGACCTTCAGTATAAATCAGTGCAGAAATAATATCCAAACTGACAGGTGTGTGTGGGTGAAGTACTTCACTGCACTGCTGCAGCCTTCCAGTGAGGTGCAGCTACCTGCTCACCTTGAGGATCGGTAATCCATCTGATACAGTTTCTGCAATAGCCATGGCTCCCTCTGACCGCACCAAACAGTCTCCGAAGTTTATCACCTGGATGTTGCGGAGATGCTTCAGGGCCTGTGAGGAACAGTGTTTTGCATTGAAAAGTAGAACAGCACATATAAATAAGAGAGCAACCAATGTAATTATGAATAGGTAAGACTGCTGTTGATTGACAGTTTGGTCAGTTGATTGGTGAGAGGAGTACTCCATTCCCAGATGTTTTACTGTCCATCTCGAACACATGCCAGGTTAGAAATTCAAATGGGAAAAAAACTCAACCTTCCATCCCTTACTTATTACGGTCAAAAGTATTTAAACAATCTGAGCCAGGGTCCACAACTCCATGACTTCAGCACAATAAACATGATGACATAAGCTCTGATGTCTCAGTACCTGAGCCATGGCGATCGCTCCCCTCTTGGTGAAGGTGTTGTCATTGAGGTTGAGGACACGGAGGTCTGCGTTGTGCTGCATGGCTGTGGCCAGAGCCGTCACACCTGCGTGGTTGATGCCATTCTGGGGCATGTGAACCTCCTCCAGACTGCCCATCAACTGGAAATAAAAATGGTACCCCAGTAAGGCACAAATTACAGAATCAAAATATAATCAAACAGATTTTTCTACAGATTATAATACCAGATTATTTGTAAAAAAAAAAAAAAAAAAAAAAGACTTATGGGCTTTTGTGTTCAAATGTCTACAAACAAGAGTGCTGATTTGTGAGCTGAGGACATAAACTGGCTTGAAATTAAACCTTGTCTTTATTTATACTTATGGGCCCAGGGAGAGAAGCAGTTATTAGTTTATATGGTTAAAGATTAAATGCTCTATCACAGTTTAGACAAAAAAGAAAGAAACAATAGAAACATGTTGGGGATATGAACACATTCATTGGGTAACACTTCTCTTTGCTCATTTAGGGTCATAGAGCATTATCCAAGCCTTTACTTAATATGTATATTAACTGAGGGAATAATTAATACAGCACCTGGAAGGCCTGAGCGAGGGCCGTGGCTCCATCATTCTCCAGTCGATTCCTGCCTGCAATGAACACCTTTAGACTGAGGGGGGCACCCTCGGCACTGGACTTCTTGTGGCACTCTGTCAATGAAGCAGCCAAGATCTGAGGAGGCCATAAACAGAGATGTGTTCAACGTTGAGGAAATATATTTTAAAAACATCTGTTCAATTGTCATTTTTGTTCCTTTCTCTCCACAGGATATGCTGAGGAAAACAAAATTCATCAATGACATCAAAAATGTGGCAAAAATCATCTCAGTGACTAACCTTTCCTCCTCCAATGCCCATGCCACAGTTGTTGAGCCGAAGTTCCTGCAGTGTGTGGCAGGCGCTGCTCTTGAGCAGCTTCTCAATGGCCTTGACCCCATCTGGCCCGAAGGCGTTGTCGCTGAGGTCCAGAACAGTCAGCCTAGCACCTGCGATCAGCAGTGCATCACCCAGGGAATTCTGCAGCACAGGGGGGGCCGGAGGCACACAGACAAATGAAAAAGCATGCTGGAGGAAGAATTAGCCACAGGTGCTTTGATGATCAATGAATAAAGTTTAATGTTGGACTGTCTCAGAGATAAATAAAATAGCACATCATCCAGGGAGTCATGAAAGAAGCAGAACAAACAGAGTAACAGGAAATATATGATTCAGAGTTTTGAGCAATCGTTGATAGGCTTTGTGAAATCTCCTGACAAGCCCTGATCATTCATGTAAAAGCCTTTCCCAACAGAGAGCGTTTTGTCTACCATATATGGACCAGTGCCTACCCAGGGTCTTGGTAAGAACCAAATGTACAATTTTCATAGATTATGAAAAACTCTTTTTGTAAAGGGACAAATGCACAAAAAAAAAAAAAATTAAACAATGGGTTTTGCCATAGGGTAAGTAGATTTGATCAAAATATTACACTGGACCATGCATCTTAAATTTAAGTACAAACACGTAAGTCATGTAAACTGGAGTCAAAATTTCTACCTGACAGCAGCGATCTATTATTCAGTACATAAAACTAATGTAATCCTATTGTATCATACAAAATAGAAGGAACGGCATCTCACCAGGGCAGGGGGGATCTCCGAGCGCAGACGGCCTGTAAACATGTCGCTCCAGTAACAACACTGAGAGAGAGGGAGAGTAAATAAAGTGTCATAATATCAGCCAGGAGACACTGGTGATGACATTCTATCAAAATAAAAAATGAACAAACAGACATCATCATGATAAATATGAATTTATTCTTCATACAAACACCTATCTGAGTCTCACTATTCAAATAGCAATAACATGCACCATACAGTGAAATGAACATCAACTAAATATTATATGACCAGTGCATGTACTCATTATCTTGTGCGTCTTTCTTGTGGTAAAAATCATGCTGGAAAAAAAAGTGAGAAGTGAATCTGAAAAGCGTGGGCTGTTATGGCTGCTGGATGAAAAAGTCCATTACCAATCCTGCTTTTGATCCCATCACTAAACAAAACAAAGGTAAACAGTCCAAACCTTGAACTCATTCTTGGTCTCCAGGGCCTTGGCAATGGCCTGTGCTGCCTCTACTCCAAATGTGTTCCCCTCCAACCTCAAAGCCTGTAAACCCTGGAAGTCCTGGATCTCCTTCACTATCTCCTCCACTGAAGATAAGCAGCAGGGTGCAGAAAAGAGACAGATGAGAGCAAAGAAAAACATCAGAGCCCAGAGTGAAATTCGTTTATGTATTGGCAATCAAGGTCGATTAGTTTATTGTGCAGTGATTCCCCTCTCACCTGGCATCAGGGATGTTGGCATATTGAGGGTGCACGGTAATTAGTGTTTAAGACAGCTGACACTCACCTGACTGGGCAGTGTCCAGCTTTCTTCCTTGGCCCTTGTAGCTCAGCTCTCCCTCCTCCACTCCTGTCTTGGCCAGACAGTCGGCCAACTGCGCAACAATGTCCGTCGCCATCAGGGCAACTGGGAAAGAAAACCTATTTATTCTCCTGGCGATGTAGTGTTATGGTCAACATGGTGCCCGCAAACAACTCTCTCACTGAACAACCATGTCTCTAGCCGGCCAGCTAACTACCTACAAGAGTTTAGTTCATAAACTCAGTACAGAGGTAATGTAAAGCTAAGACATACTGTAGGTTGGCATAGTGTTAACTTAAACTAGCACAACTCACTGTTCTCTGGAAAGTCGGAAACTCTCCATGAGGCAGACCAAACAGCTGACAGCGCTGTTTTCTCAGTGCTGTCACTAGCTAGCGTTAGCCAGGTGGTGCTAGGCTAAACATGGACCGAACCGAAGTCGAAGTAAACATAAACAATTTACTAGCCGGGGACCTGAACAGTCACTGTTGCATGTTGCGAATATGAAAACATGTACGTTACCTATAAATCGCTAAATCTCATGTACCTCAGTGTTGTAGCTTAACGGTTGTGTGAATGCCAGCTAGCCAACCAACTGGCGCAGGGCACTGCATGGCTATCAGGCTCAGCCGCCCTTTCCACTACATGTGAAAACTGTTGCTTGGTCGTTAGTTTGACCTGGAAGATTCTTGGTTTAAGTTGTATTCCTTAACACAGCATCTCTAGTCGATTACTTTGAACTCACCCGGCAGAAATACCTCCGTTACCGAAACCCCGCTGTGCTAGTTGTGTCGAGTATCACACTCCCGCTCGCTCCCGATTCAAACCGGTCCCGTCTAGATGGTAACCCTAGAGTTGCAAAACTCTCGCACATGCGCATTTGATTCAGCACAGTAGCGCTACTCTCTGCCCGAACGTCAACGTTAACCCTAAACGCACTCGCGAGAGTTCGGACTTGGATGTACGAGAGTTTCACAAATCTATGGTTACCCCATATACAGGAGCGCACAGCACTGTTTGACCACCTCAAAGCAAAGGACAAGGGACTTGTAGTTCAACTAGGAAGCCATGCTGCGTTCAAGTGGCGCTTTTTGCTCCAGTGTAGTCGGATGAGTCTACTTGTGAAGGAAATAATGACAACACCATATAGCAAAAGCTTTTTGGGCAACTATCGCTTTATTAAAAATAAACAAACAAATAAATAAATAAATAAAACTCAGTGTTGCAGTGACAGTGGCAATGCAGTATTAAACAAACAGTGGACACATAATTATATTTTTACATACAAAGACTGCTGTGTAAGCAAGTTAAGTTTCAAAAAGTGCATATGCATAAAAAATAAACAAAAGATAAACTTGAACAGATGCAGCTTAGAACCTGCTGCTAAATGTTGTTACATCTCTCTTCAGAAGGCTGCAAATCAATGTGATATTTTCATTAAACTGACATTATGAAGATTATCATGACCATTTGTGCCTTTTTCAGTATTCTAAAATGATAATTACTATTAGTGAATACACTTTGCCATTGACCTTGGTATCAATAAACACAATCAGTTTGGTAGTGTAATCAACACTGTGTCGCAAGACACCTGTTTGCGGTTGGGGAAAATAACAACTCACTTAAATACCACAATTCTTTTTATGATTTGAATCTATTTTTTGGTTACTGAACCAATCACCACCATAACAGCCATTTCACTGTAGGGAGACCATTTTTGAAACTTGGCATCACTGTATAAAATGATCTATAGTGACCTGAAGAACAATCAAAGCCTCAAGAAACTTGACAACCACAGACTAGAAGATAATTTAAAAAAACAAAAATCACAATAAATCGTTATATCGAATTGCAATACTTGCAGAATAGCAGTACTTAAGAATTATAATTCATACCAAATCAGCACCAAAGTATCGCGATAATATCAAATCGGGAGAATATAGTCCCAACGCCAACACTTAAATCCACTAGCATGAACCTGGGGTCGGACAAACCTCGGCGGTGTGGGTTTACCACTTTGTTGGGTCATCATCGCGCTCCTACTTGAAATATTTCCTACGGCACATGAAAGCAGCACTCATACCCACCCACCTGCCTGAGCGACGACAGCGCTAAGCACCACGGGATTTGTAGTTCAACGGGGCGCTTTGCCTCAACTTTTGCACTTGTGCCAGTTTAGGCCAGCTTAACGCAATTTATTTTGACAGGAAGTATTTAAACATGCATGAGATTCGTCAAATGTGGTCATCTTACTTCACTTAGGCCAAGAGCTCACGAGTTGACGAGTTTAACGTGCGAGCAGGAAAGTAACACCCTGTGGGACCCAGCGGCGGCGTCCACTCGGGCACAAAGGGCTCCTGGTGAGGCGGAGTGCAGATATGATGTTGGAGCTAGGAAACGAAACTGAACAGCCCCCGTCCTGTGAAGTTAGCTACGACACACTTTCCCGTGTCGCTGGCAGCAGCGTAAACACTAAGGTTAGCTGTCAGCGCTAGAAGTTTAATGCGTCGCCTTCTTTCTCTGCCCGGACTCAGTATGCCACTATAAACTTTCCCTCACTTCAATGAACTCAGTCAGGTAGGTGTGCCTCAACTTGGAGGAGTCGCGCCATGATAGCAGGGAAACATATAGGGGCATGCATGCTGAGTCCTGCTAGACCCCGATGTGTGTGTTTCCTAATTGGACACTAAATGAATATAAGCCTGATAGTATATATTGTGTATAGTGTAGTACAGAGGTTTACTCATATTTGCATGGGAGGAAGTGCCTGCCAGGGGGAGACACGAATCCGCAGGATGTGCCAGATGTGGCTGCCTGTCTGTTTCTGTTTTCAGAGAAAGCTAAACTATCACTTGTATCTTCACCAAATCTCTCTGTCTGTATAGCCCACTTTGGTTTGTTTATTTTCTCTCAGTGTGCAAAGATGGACCCTGCCAGGCAAAAACGGAGGGAAGAGATACAGAAGGCTCTGACATTTATCCAGTGAGAGAAAAAAAAAACTACTTTTAAAAAATATGAGTTCACACTGTAAAATGTGAAAGCTGCTGTGACCCTGGCTTTATCTCTTTTCTTGTGAAATCACAAACCTGACGTGTGTGTGTGTGTGTGTGTGTGTGTGTGTGTGTGTGTGTGTGTGTGTGTGTGTGTGTGTGTGAGCGTGTGGGTCAATTGCCGTTCCATAGGTTGTGACAAGTTCATTTTAAATTGTCATTAAGTTTGAATTAATTTTGACTTGTCATCAACTTCTGCGAGGGTTTCTCCCCTCTCTTTCTCTTCCTCTCTTTCTGTTTCTCCCATCATGCTTCACTTCAGGCTTGATCTGCTCTTTCCTTCATCTCCTCGCTGTTCCCCTCCCACCCTCATCCCTTCTTTTTCTGTCAAGGGTGAATCAGTTCAGGCACTTTTTCTTTCTCGCTTTTTCTTTCACGGTTATCGGAGTTCCTCCTGGACTTTAGAGAAGCTTATGTGGTAAGGTGGGGTGGGTTTCACGCTGTGTGTGTGTGTGTGTGTGTGTGTGTGTGATGGAGGATTAACACACTTTAAAGAGCACACACCAATGCCATTCTTTGAGAAAAGATAAGGCCACAGGGGCTCATTCAGACACTGTTTGCTTTATCCACACCCCCCTCCATGCTAGTTGACTCAGTGCATTGAAGAGAAGCAGAAAACACCTTTCCAGTGCAAAGTTATAACACTGCCATAAAAAAATAACCAACCTCAGACACCCAAACCGTCTAAACAACAGACTATCACAATTGTAAGTGCATTACCTGCTATGAATATGTTTAACTACCTTGGTTTTCATTTTTCAAACTTGAAATAACAGTCTGATAATTGCCTTCATGCTATGGGGGATAATTCTCCCCAGAAAGGAAATTAAAAGAGAAAATACTAAATGATTGAAAACAGTTTTTTTTACTCTTGTATTGTTAGCCTCGGTTCTTTTGTTGAAAGCCCAAGAACGGACCGGAGTCAGTCTTTAATTTTCTGATGCAATATTTATTATGGTCACATGTAAAGCAAGGCATCGCTGGTCTCAGAGTGACAGAGCTCTCGCCGGATCTCAGTCACAATGAGCATCGATATCAGGAAATGATGCACATTTATCTTCTTGGGCTGGGCCTGCCCCGTACATAGGTTGGACTTCCACGCAACCGAGAATAATTGGCCAGCTTCTTGGAATGTGTGATGCTAGTGTGTGAATGTTGACTGGGCGTGTATCTAATGCAACAGACCTAAAGAACAAGATAGAGAAAAATGTTGGCTCAGTTTTATCTGTCCTCGGCTAGCGTCAAGCTGTTCTGAACTGTGTAATACATTGGATAAGACAAAAGCATTGAACTCTGATATACATGGAAAAATACAAGAGACATCGAACTATAAGGCCAATTGTAACAATCCCCCTTTT